>JAULLH010524846.1:0-11300 GCA_035668455.1 Sarracenia alabamensis
ATTTTTAAAATAACATGTTTATTATTTTTTATTATATATAAATTTATTTATTTAAATGACTTTGGTCAAAGTAACCCAAATAAACGTCATATTAAACTAACTAAATTTTGTAATATTTATTACTATTATTTAATTAAGATTATTTTTTTTTAGTAAACTAAAAAATAATAAAAATTTTGAATAATCTCCGTGCATAGCACGGGTTCACTACTAGTGTGTGTGTGTGTGTGTATATATATATATATATACACGACAAAGCGTGCTGAACAAGATTGCATCCAACTTTTTCTTCAAATTTCAAATATAGTGGGATCCACTACGCGTCGAAAGACGATACAATTTACATCTTTAACATTGTTTTTTATAACCGACAAAACTTTTAATATGATAATCGTCACATTCACACCGCGGGCTAGCGGCGACTAACAAGCCGCCCCAATCACCACCCCAAGTTTTTATAAGACTTTAAGAACCAAATCGTCCCATCCATATTTTCCCTCCACAACTCGTCATCATCATATGACAACTTGCACTACCCTTAAAACTTCCTTTACTGGCAATAAAAAAAACAAATGGGTACTCAAAAAACTGTCTGATTCGATATTAAAATATATAAATAAAAAAATAAAACACCATAGGCCTCATTTAGTTGAACATATATTTTTATAATTTACTTAGTGTATTCAAATTATTAATGCATGAAGTATTAGTGCTTGGGTTGTTTTTTTTTTTTTTTTGATGGGAAGCTCGACAAGAGAGCTAGAGACAGCACAATTTGGAGGGCATACCCCCACAAAGTATGGTAAAACCAGTACATCCTATCTTATGACAGAGATAATGTAGCACATGAAGCTCGACGAGGATGTAGCCTCAAATATTGGGACGAAGACACGCACGCCTCCAAAGAGGGCCAATCTTCCTGCTCCTGCATCCTTGTAGATAATTGCCGGGGAGGGGTTTCGTGTGGATTCGAACACGCCTCACGCTGAAGAGGACGTACCGTGTGTGTGCTGGGGTATGAGTTACCTCTGCACCCGTTACGCCAAAACCGTACCAACAGAAAGAATAGTCCATCGCTGCTGGGTATTAGTGAGTCAGCAACCAGTAGAGCAAACTCTGAGAAGGAACCTGTGAAAAACAAGGAAGCAGAAAACGAAACTCCAGACGAAAACCAGGGGATAAAACGTGTCCCCTACCCACGCACCCGGTCCCTTACACAGGCCGTAAGGGAAAGGCCTTAGACAAAATATAACTGCTGCTATGCACATCCCGCATAGCTAAGGGAGGAAAACCGTGCCAAAGAAACCAAAGAAGAAGGAAAAGCAAGAACTAAAGCAAAACAAAGAAGTTCCAAACAAACCCGAGAGAAGAGAACGAAAAGGAGAGGGGGAAAACAAAAAATGAACAACCAAAAACCAATCAAAGAGGTAAAAAGAAGACAAAAAACAAGACAACCTGGAAGAGCATAATGCATCTGCAGGTCAAGGGAGAAGCCAAGCCCCAAAGACCAAACCCAAAGCCACGGAACAGAAAGAAGACTGCAACATTTGCAAAGAATTTTTTTTTTTTTTTATAATTTTTATGTTTTTTTTATGTTTTTTTTTATATATGTTTTTTCTTTTCTTTCTGGGTGGCCTTCAATCTCGTTCGCAAGACAACATCGAGGAGACTGCAACACAAAGGCATAAAACACAGAGGAACAAGCAAAGTCCACCCAAGAGATGGGAACAAAAGCACAAAGATAAAGAAAAACAGATCAACACCAAACCTGGGAGACAAGCAGGGAAAGAACCCACCCAACTCACGCACCCGTTCCCTTACACAAGCCGTAAAGGGATGCTATGCACATCCCGCATAGCTAAGAGAAAAAACCATACCAAAACCAAAGAAGCAGGAGAAAAATGACAAAAGCTAGAGCGAAACAAAAAGCCCCAACCAAACCAGAAGGAAGAGGAAAACAGGAGGAAGAAAGCAAAGAAAAGAACAGCCAGCATCCTAACAGAGAGGAGAAAGGAGACAAAACCAAAAAAACCTAAAGGAGCATAAAACATCTGCATATCAATGAAGCACCAGAGCCCAAACCCAAAGCCAGAGACAAGGGGCCAGAAGGGATGCTGCAACATTTGCAAAGTTTTCTCACTATATTATGATTTTTTAATATTTCTTTTTTTGATTTTTTTGATTTTTTATTTTTTTCGTCTTTCTTGTTTTTTTTTTTTTACTTTCTAGTGGCCGTCGGTCTCGTTCACAGAACGACAACGAGAAGACAGCAACGCAAAGACAGGAACTAAAGGAGAGACAAGCAAAACCCACCCAAGAGATGAGAACAAAAGTACCAAAGCAAAACAACGGACCCTCCCCAACCCAAAGAAGCTAAGCAGGGAAAGAACCCTCACAGCTCACATACCCGTTCCCTTTCAAAGCCTTAAGGGGGTGGCTTTGAACAGAAACTGGGTTGCTAAGCACATCCCGCATAGCTAGGAGAGAAAGCCATAAGAAGAGGAGAGGGGAGAGCCGAGCCAGACAAAACAGAGTAACAAAGAAGGAAAATGGAAAACCCAAGAACCAAGACAGAAGCCGGAAAAAGGAAAGAGAAAGGGAAAACAAAACAAACACCAGCCGAGGCAAACAGATAACAGAACAAACAGCCACGGCAACGAGGAGACAAAAGACAGCATAACAAAATATCAGAAACTGAGGCTACGCAATCAGTCAAGCTAACCGCCTGGGGAGACAATACACAAGGCTTGGGACACCAATACTAGCCGCCTGGAAAGAGAACGTGCAACTGAAAGATATTGGCCAGAATAGATCACCAATGTTTGATACACCATTACAACCCAGCTTAGATCACCAAGGGTTTTGCCATAACAAACAAGCTTAGATCGCCAAGAGTTTCACCATGACCAGCTAAGCACATCAACACCCAAGTCGCAACTACAAGAAGCAGAAGAGAAAACAGCATATTGTGGAAAAAAACACACCAATCTCTAGTAGCAGTAATAAAACCCGCATTAAGGAAAATCAGAGAGGCAGCTCCTCCACCAGCATTCCGACGGCACAGGGGTCTAAAGGAAATATGCTGTGAAATCTGAAAACTCCCAAAAAAGCAGCGGAGAGCCTTAATGCTTGAAGGGAGATCTAGGGAGAGAAGACTGAGGCTCTTTAAACTGAGCAACAGGGAGGGACGGCTGCAGGTACTTGATCAAAGAGAGAATATGAGCTGACAGCTATCCAGGTTGCATATCTTGTCTAGCCAGGAGGGAAATTTTTTCCGGTACGTTTGACGACCAAACTTGCTTGCCACTGATGTCTTTCGCCCCTCTCGCTAAGGCATGTGCTACTTGATTGCCTGTCCTTTTAGTAAAAGAGCACTTGAAACATGAGAAACGGGGGATGGCAAAGATGATGTCTTCTATGATAGGGCCAAATTCAGAAAGAGGGGAATAATCTAGATTGATGGCGTTTATGACTGTCAACGAATCTCCTTCTAAATGAATATGGTTGAAATTTAAGCTTTCCGCAAGTTGAATACCTTTCCAGGCTCCCAAGGCTTCGATGGTTGCAATATCCATGTTACCCTTCACATTTTCCGATAGTGCAGCAATTACAGATCCAGCCGAGTCCCTTATACCTATCCCAATGCCCATTCTGCCATTCTGGAAAACAGCCCCATCACAGTTGATTTTGACGCTGTTTTGTGCTGGCGGATGCCAGGTCACGGGCAAAAAATTAGGTAGAATTTTTGCTTTTCTCAACGCTAGTTGAAAATCCCTTAAGAGTTGACCCACAAAATCTATCATCTCTGTGGCCTTTCCTGGAGTGCCCCCAAACGTCACTTTGTTTCGATTTGACCATATAATCCACGCCACCAAACAAAATAGCTCCATCCTCGCCTCTGAACACGTCAAGGCTGTGTCGAAAATCTATTGGCTTACATTACCTCTCCCTTCGTGGCCCTTCCATTCCTGAAAATTACTTAGCTCCCAAGCTTCCTTCGCGGCTGGACAGTCTCTAAGGATATGGAGATCGGTTTCCGGTTGCTCTTTGCATAAGCAGCAAGTAGTGTCGATGGGTATTTTCCGCCTGTAGAGGTTTGTTTTTGTAGGGAGAATGCGAGAGTAAGCTTTCCATACAAAAAAATTAATTTTGTTAGGGATTTTGAGACTCCAGATTTTAGACCAGAAGGATTGCATGTCCTGTGGGTTCGAAGTTGACGCCTCGGATGGATTTAAAGCTCTCGCCATGTAATACCCCGATCTTACAGAGTAGGCCCCGTGCTTTTCAGGGTGCCAAACCAGCCTGTCTTTTTTCGCATTAGGAATAAGAGGGATATTGCATATTCTGTCTGCTTCGAACGGGAGAAAAAGCTCCCTGACGTGGTCCTCCCTCCAAGTGCCCTGTAGATGATTTATTAGGTCCCCTACCCTCAGATCCTCCAAGCCTGGAATGATAGGGCTGATAGGTTTGAAGGAAGTGGAGGCCGGAATCCACGGGTCCTTCCAGACCTTGATCTCCCATCCATTCCCGATGCGCCATCTTAATCCGTGCGTGAGGGTGTTTCTCGCTTCCCAAATACTTCGCCAGGAATACGAGGGGTTATGACCTAGCTGGGCATCCAGGATAGAGACATTGGGGAAATACCTTGCTTTGAGAATTTTTGCGGCCAGCGAGTCCGGGTTGACTAGGATCCTCCAGACTTGTTTTGCTAGTAAGGCCATGTTGAAAGATTTCAGCTCTCGGAATCCAACTCCTCCAGCTTTTTTGTTCAGACATAGCTTAGCCCAGTTAAGCCAGTGGATCCTCTTGTGGTTTTCCGCATCTCCCCACCAGAACTTAGCGATTAAGGATGATAATTCGTCACACAATGAATTTGGGAGGCGGAAGCATGACATGACATACGTGGGGATAGATTGGGCCACCGCTTTAATTAGGACTTCCTTTCCTGCAATCGAGAGGAGTTTCTCCTTCCATCCTTGAATACAATTCCAGACTCTATCTTTTACATTTTTGAAGAGTTCCGTCTTCGATCTTCCTATCACCGTCGGCATTCCAAGATATTTACCCACATTTTCTGTAATATTCACCCCAAGCTTATCTTGAATCTCCTTCATTGCTGGTTGGGCCAGGTTTTTGCTAAAGCAGATGGAGGATTTATCCAGGTTGATAAGTTGTCCCGAAGCCTTCTCGTATGCTACAAGAATCTCTTTGATTATATTAGCTTCTTCGATCTTTGCTTCACCGAATAACAGACTATCGTCAGCGAATAGGAGATGAGAAATAGTGGGACAATTTTTAGCAATTTTGATGCCTTTGAGGGCGCCTTCCGCTTCTGCTTTGTTAAGGAGAGAGGAGAAACCTTCAGCGCATATGAGGAAGAGGTAGGGGCTGAGAGGATCGCCCTGCCTCAGTCCCCTTTCAGGGGTAAATGGTTTAGATCTCTTCCCGTTAACAAGGACCGAATATGTGACTGTGGAAACACAATTCATGATGATATCTGTCCATCTTTGGTCAAACCCCATTTTTTGCATAATAGCTTGAAGGAAGCTCCACTCAACCCGGTCGTATGCCTTGCTCATATCCAGTTTGAGAGCCATAAAAGCTGCGTTTCCCTTTCTCTTGTTTCTGAGATAATGGAAAATCTCGAAAGCCACGAGAACGTTGTCTATTATCTGCCGGCCTGGGAATAAAGCACTTTGCGAGTTGGATATAATTTTGGGGAGCAACTCTTTAAGTCTGTTGACTAAGACCTTGGCTATGATTTTATATACCACGTTGCATAGAGATATAGGCCGGAAATCTGAGGCTTTCTTTGGTGTTTTCACCTTTGGTATGAGTGCAAGGAGAGTATCATTGATCGAAGCCAGAGATGGATTGTCATTCAAGAAGTGTAGAATAACATGAGTGACCTCCTTTCCAATAAAATTCCAGAATTTCTGGAAAAATACAGCCGGTTTTCCGTCTGGGCCTGGAGCCTTTGACGGATGCATCTACTTCACAGCTTGATAGACGTCTGCTTCGGTGAAGTTCCGGAGGAGCCTGGAATTCATTTCCTCGGTAACACGCTGATTAACACCCACTAAGACCCCTTCAAACTCAGATGGCCTAGAGCTTTTAAAGATGGACTCAAAATAGTTGGCTAGTATCTGCTCTACACGGTCAGGATTCTCCTCCCAGTTACCGTTTTGGTCTTCAACTCCTGTTATGTTGTTCCTTTTCCTGCGTTGAGAGGCACGGGCATGGAAGAATGCAGTATTTCGGTCTCCAGCTTTTAGCCATTCAGTTCTTGCTCTTTGGCTCCAGAGGATTTCTTCGCGTTCCAGCCATTCTTCTATATCAGCTTTAAGATTTTTCTCCTCCCTTTCTGAATATCCCGGGTTTTTGTTTGACTGGAGGAATTGGAGTTTTTTGAACTTTTCTTTGAGTATTCCTTGCACATTGCCGAAAGTGTCTTTATTCCACTTCTTTAGAGATTCTCCCATTTTTGTGATCTTGTCTCTCATTCCTTCTAGGTTCTCGGCTTGTGCTTCCCTTTCCCAAGATGTTTTGACGGTTTGTTCACAGCCCGGGTCTCTTAGCCACATAAGTTCGAATCTGTAGGGTCTCCCATATTTCATCCCATGCCGTAAACCATCCCCCTGTGATCTTTGAGCATGATCTATGATAATAGGGCAGTGGTCCGAAGCGATCCGAGGTAGATGGTAACTCATCGTAGATGGGAATAGTCTGTTCCAATTAGTATTAGCCACTGCTCTATCTAACCTTTCTTGTACGCTTGCATTGCCTTGCCTGCCATTCCACCAAGTGAAGTCTCCACCGCGGTAGTCCATGCTGGCTAGGTTGTAGTCTGCCAGAGCTCTCCGAAACGCCTCCATTTGCCAGATTGGTTTTCCTCTTGGGTTTGAGCACTCCTCTTCACTAATAACTTCATTAAAGTCCCCAGTACAGAGCCATGGAAGGTCATTTAGGTCTGCAAGTCTGCGGAGTAGGTCCCAGGAGAATTTTCTATATTGAACTTCTGGATTTCCATAAAATCCTGTGATACGCCATAATACTCCATTTGCTGTTTGACTGACCGTGGCATCTATATGACCCTGAGAGTAGCTTAGAACAGTTACAGGAATATCATCTGACCATAGGAGAGCTAAACCGCCTGCTAACCCCTGCCTAGGTAACCAAAATCCGTTGTTGTATCCCAATTTCTTCTTGACACATTCCGCTTGTTTGACTGTGAGCTTGGTTTCCATCAGGAACACCAATTGGGGCCTTTCCGTCTTCAATAAGTATTGAAGAGCTCGAATTGTTCGAGGGTTCCCAAGCCCCCGACAATTCCAAGATAATGTTTTCATGGCTCTCGGCAGGGCTGAGCTTCAGCCGCTGCCGTTGGAGAGGGGGGAGGTTCTGGGTTTTCATAAAAGTCTGAGGCTAATTTATTTTTTTTCCTCTGGATAAGAGGGATTAAATCAGAAGGATCTTCGTTATCGTCAGAGTCTAACCTGCGTTTGGAGCCCACTAGGGAGTCAATTTGCATAAACGAAGCTTGGTGAGACTCCTTGCCGTAGCTCAGGTTTTTGTTCTCCACCTCCTGGATCTTGAAGCCTTGCTGTTCTCCTTTCTCTTTGGATATTCTCGCCAATTTTTTCCATTTTTTCCGCCCAGAGAGTTCCTGTGTCCTTGTGTATTTTCCCTCTTCTTGTTCTCGGAGACTGTTCTCTTCAAAACCAGATATTGCCTCCTGTTTATTTTGTGAAAATTCATCCCCAGGTTTTTTGTGCAGACCAAGTGAAGCAGATGCCAGGTGGATAGATGGGCTAGATCGACCTGAATGGGAGCTCCTGTGTTGAAAGGAGTGAATGGGTTGTGTTTTGGAGCAGGGGTTATCCGGATTGGGATTGGTGAGATTTGTGGATTGGGCTTGCTTTTTTCCACCTGACTTGTTTTGGTTATACAGATGGGCCTGGAAAACGGGCTTGCATATCGGGTCATGGTCAGAGGAGCGATTTGTGGTATGGGTCGGGTTGGTGATGCCGGTTGTGTCTTCCTCCTTCTGTTGACTAGGGCAACGGATCATCCCCTTGCCTCCGTGAATCAAGGAATCTGATATGGCCAAATTTCCTTGGAATTCAAATTCCTTTCCATCCCCAGATCTCGCCACAAAATCAGGGGGTTTCCTTGGTTCGCAGAGTTGGACCTCCTCATTTCCATTGAATTGAAACGGGTCAACTTGTATCCCGCAGCTTGCGTTGATTCCGCGATTGTCGCCTTGAGTTTCCGAGAAATTCTCGTGCAAGCTAACGTCCAGTTGCCGTCGGTACTGGATGTCCGTCGACGGAGCGTGGGGTTGGTCGGACATCTCTTTTCGAAAAACGCTGCTCCCTCTATTCTCCTTCTCCATCGCGATTGGAAGGGAGTCCCCTTCCCCCCGATGCAGGAGTGGGTCTCGTTGCAAGTGAGATTCGTCTGCGAACCCGTTGCCCCTGTTCGAGATGCTCTCCGACGAGCTTCCAGCAGTACCATTTTGTTTGGACGGAGCATTCCCTCTCCTGAACGTCCTCTGTCTACCGAAAGAGTGGTCTTTGAATCGGAGCTAGGCCCCATATTGGTGTGGTTCCTCCTTCTTTTCCTTAGACGAAAAAAGTCTGTCCTCGCATTCGTTTTCGCCGTGCCCAATAAGCCCACAAAAATAACAAAAAGTAGGTAGTCTCTCGTATTGTAGGGGTGCCCAGATTGGTTCCGAGCCTTCTAGATTGATTTTCACTCGCCTCCTGAGAGGTTTGTGGATGTCAATCTTGACTCTAATGCGTAAAGACTGTCCCCACACTATTCCATCTTCTCCATATTCCGCATCCTCAAAACATCCGCATTTGTTTACAATCAGTTTCCCAACCTCGCGGTTCATACATACTAGAGGTAGGTCATTAACCCGTATCCAAAAGGATACTAGATGTGGGTTAATATCACTGATACGCAATTTTCCATCAAGATCCTCCAATACTAGCAAATGATTATCAAAACTCCAGGGTCCATTGGCCGTGACTCTTCTTTTGTCAACTTCGTGGTTAAACTGAAAAAGAACACTGTTATCTTTTAATGCTTTACACGTCATACCTTTTGTCAATCTCCATGCTTGGGTGAGTGTGACTTTCATAGCCTCAATATTGAAACTTTTCCGGGTGAGGAGTTTTCCAACCAAACAAAGAGAGCCTTTGATCTCGTTAGGCCGAGTGTGTTGAGTTTCTAAAAGAATCTCATCTTCTTCGTCCGCCGTGAGGACGAGTGTGTTTTGAAATCCTTGAATCGCTTCCTCCATCATAGACGGTTTAGATCTATGAAGATGTTTAGGCTTCCATGGAGGAAGATCTAGTCTTGCATGAAGCAAGAAAAGCGCTCCTATGGTGAGACCAAGGAGAACCTCTCTCTCTCTAGTTTCTTCGCCGAGCTGCAAGTGGTATAATTAATATCTTAACTTTTGGGTGATTGAGAATTTTAATAGCTCAAACTTTACCTTTTGGAGGATGCTGGTTGAAAATGTTTTGTAAATACGTTATTTTTAGATTAAAAAGTTATTAGAAGAACACATATAAATCTGATTTTAAGAGAACTAAGTTAAGGGTTTATATCGAGGCTAAAACCTAAAAACAAAGTTTTTGGACCGAATTTTTCTCAAGAAAAACGAATTTAGCCATCTAGCATTTTAAGCACAAACATGGAATGGGCTAAGTTCAATATGATTTGAGTATTTATTTTGAATGGTTTGCACAAAATTCCTTAAGCGCAAAAACAAAACTCAAAGGTTTGGCCCAAAACCAAAGGCATTGAACCCAAAAATAAGGCCTATGATTTTTTTTAATAGTTTTTTCTAAAAAATATGACTAATATATACATATATCGATATATATATATATAGAAATATATATAATGTATTATATAATACATTACTTGGCACATAAGGAATGATGAGAGACTTATTTGGCATTTTCTATTTCTTTTTTTAAAAAAAAAAAACTTACTAACTTAATCTCAAAAGTCAAATAATCTTTCAACCATCACCCCAACTGAAGGCCCTGTCCCCTATTTATTCCAAACATGGCATAGGATACTTGGATACCTAGATCATGTTAGAGACTAACTACGTAGCTAATTCAATTTCTTTGAAAACCAAACAAGTCCTAGGATCTAACTAACAATGAGCTCCAAAATTGCCGAACGGTAAGGGAACCCAGAATTTGGTAGTGACAAATAAAGTTCTATCACAATTTTTCTCAATTTCAAAATTAGCCATAATTAATTGCATTTCTTTAACTAATTAAAGGGATATAATTATAAAATCTCCTCAAAAGTAACCGATAGCGTCAGAATCTGACGTGGTCCGCTCCAAGCTCCAAAGGACCTGAGGTACACGAACAAACCGTTAGAAATGGGGTCGGAGGGGTCTCCAGCGTACCCTCTCCGACGGTCAAGTCAGATAATGGGGATGGAGAAAAAGGATAACAATGTGGCGATTAGAGTGAAATGGATTGCCTACCTTAAGCTTTCTTACATCTGGTTCTTATAGGTTATCGATGGGGTCCCTTTCGCACCCTCTGAGAACACGTGATTATATTCCCTCCAACTGCATGTGGGAGATTTCGCATTGGCCTCGTTTTCCTGGCAGAAGGAGATTTTTCGTTATAACAGTCTATGAAGGTTCCTAGCGCGTGCATGCGACGTTCCTGAGATCGGTTCACAAGTTAGGTCGCTGGTCGACCGAACGGAAGTACGGGCTGGGTCACCCTTTGCCGAGGATCGAAGTCTCTTCTGACTAGTTCTGTTCGGTCGGTTGGAATGATCCGGATCTGTCCTCTCACCTGTCGGGTGTGTCGAGCATCCAGCGGGCTAGGCTTGGGCTCGAGATTGTGCTACTAGTGGAGTTATGGGAGGGTCTGGCCATTAAGCCTCGGACCAGTCCTTAGTTGGGTCGGACCTTGCTCGGACAGTTCGATTCATGCCCACGGTTTGCACACTTTCATATAAGTAGTCCCCTATTCTTGATAGCCTCGAGTCGAAGGGTCAGGGCTATCGGGAATATCAATGGTACCTGTCCTCTGGTTGTGTTAAATTTGCTTTGGATTGCCGTTTTTTCTACGTATACATCAGTAGTCCCCTACTCTTTATGGCGCTCGACTGAATGTGGAGGGTGATCAACACTCAAAAGTGACGATTTAGACCCGTAATTTACACTATGTTAGTCCCTTTTTATTATCTAATATATGTGTTTTGTAGTGTTTTTGTGGTAAGACAGGTTTTGGAGAAGAAACGCA
>JAULLH010524956.1:0-11292 GCA_035668455.1 Sarracenia alabamensis
TTCGGACCTACAGATATACCCTGGAGGGTTTGAAAGATATTCCCCGTAGGGTCTGGATAATATACCCCAGAGGGTTTCCATAATACGTCTCGTGAGATCGGACGGTAGTCCATAAGATCTTCACAATAAGTTTATCGGCAGTCCCCTGCCTTTAGTAGGATCTTCAGAATACACCCCGTGGAGTCTGAGAACTATTTGGACCATGGTCCGAGTCATAGGAGCTAAGCTCTATACCCTACCTTAATGGCAAAATATGTCTGGAGAATAACATTGTTGAGTTATTGGGACCGTAGTCCGGGATTGTCAGAGATCTTATCTCCTACCCTACCCCTTTGGGCACAATACATCTGGAGAATAACATCGTTGAGTTATTGGGACCATAGTCCAGGATTGTCGGAGATCTTATCTCCTACCCTACCCCTTTGGGCAAATAAGTCTGGAGAATAACATCGTTGAGTTATAGGGACCGTAGTCCGGGATTGTCAGAGATCTTATCTTCTACCTTGCCCCTTTGGGCACAATAAGTCTGAAGAATAGCATCGTTGAGTTATTAGGACCGTAGTCCGGGATTTTCAGAGATCTTATCTCCTACCCTGCCCCTTTAGGCACAATAAATCTGGAGAATAACATCATTGAGTTATTGGGACCGTAGCCTGGGATTGTAAGAGATCTTATCTCCCTCCCTGCCCCTTTGGGCACAAGAAGTCTTGAGAATAACATCGTTGAGTTATTGAGACCGTAGTCTTGGATTATTAGAGATCGTATCACCTACCCTACCCCTTTGGGCACAATAAGTCTACAAAATAACATCGTTGAGTTATTGAGACCGTAGTCCAGGATTGTCAGAGATCTTATCTCCTACCCTACCCTTTTGGGCACAATATACGGGTCGCCATTTGTTGGCTATGTAGTTATCTGATGTGATTAAGCACGGGATGGTTATCAAAGCGATAACGGAGAAGGAGAAACATTTATTTTGAAGATTTAATTCATTGGAAATTGCTGATAATCTAAAAAACAAAAATCAGTAGCAAAAGATGGGGATACTGTCCGACTTTGAAGGTCGGGGATCGTTGGCGAGTCGCTTAAATTTTCTTTACCGTCCGGCTACTCCCCTTCATAGACGTGGCGTAGCATTCCCATGTTGAGATTTGATCTCCTTTCACACATCCGACCCTTTTTGTCGTGGGGGAACCTTACTGCCAAATGGAGGGTGGAGATGGCTGCCCCAAACTGATTGAGCGTTGTGCGGCTCAAAATCGTGTTGTACGCTTGGGGCGAGTCCACCACCAGGAAGGTCACCAAGTGGGTAGCCTTGTGCTCGTTCCCTGGGAGTTGTATGGTTCCCAGAGGATAAACCTTTTCCCCATTGAATCCCATCATGAGAGAGTTGAATGGCATCAGTTTGCTACGCCCGATACTCATCTGGTCGAACGCAGTCACTGATAAAATATCTGCAGTGCATCTCGAGTCGATCAAAATCCTCATGACCAAGAAATTCTCGATCAAGGCTTGTATGACCACCAGATCATCGTGAGGGTAATATACCGACCTCCTGTCCTCGTCGGAGAATATTAATTGGTATGCTCGAGGATCAGGCTCCTTAGCTCTAAAGGCCTTATCGCTTGCCTGCCATGAGTCGGTCCTTAACCTCTTTACGTGCGCCTTTCGCGCTGAACTGCTGCTGCCTCCACCGGTGAATCCTCCAGAAATGTCGCTGATCGTCGGGCGGTGGTCATTTCGCCTTTCCTCATTATAACCCAGGCTCACATCTCATCGGGGGAGGCAATCTTGTCGGTCATATCGGTCGCGTCGGTCGGCTCTGCACTCTAGAGGACCAATGAGGATGTCTGTGAGCCTTTCTTTTTGGACTAGTCTCTCCACCTCCTCTTTCAGCTGGTGGCAACTGTTCGAGTTGTGTTCGTGATCCTCATGGTGCTCGCGAAGGCATATTTGGAGCTCTTCTTGGGCGGTGCTTGCATTTTCTCCGGCCACCTGACCTCGTGGTCCCTCCGAATGTGCATAAGGATCCGATCAATGGAGGTATTAAGAGGGGTGAATTGATGATTCCCTCGTAAGTCTCCCATTCTCGGCATTGGTCGGTCGGGTCTTCTGTTGTGGTTTTGATTGATGGCCCTCATCGAGGGCTTCATCTCTTGGTCTCTATGTCGTTTCTCTAGTTTGAGGAACTCTCGTAATTCCTTAGCTCTTCTAGATTCCACGACCTCTTCGCCGTTCATCTGTTCCTCAGCCTTCTGCATAAGCTTTGCCATGCTCGCTGGGGGCCTAGCGGATAAGGCAAATAAGAAATTGCCCGGTCGCAGTCCGCTTATGAAGGCGGCCATCATTATCCGATCATCTCGCCCATCCACCAGGAGTATTTCCTGATTGAAACGGTTCAGGTAGGAAAGAAGATTTTCCACTTTTCCTTTTTTCATTTCTAGGAGTGTTTTGCCGGTTTTCGGAGTCTCCGACCTCCGACAAAGTGGGATACGAATAACTTACCCAATTGGTCAAAGGACTCGATGGATCCCGCTCTGAGTCAGGAAAACCAGTTCTTCGCCGCACCTTTAAGGGTGGAGGGAAATGCCCAGCACATTATTTCGTTTGGGAATGCATGGAGGACCATCATGGTCTAATACATGTCCAGATGGTCCATAGGGTCGGACTTCTCGTCGAACTGATCTATATACGGCATTTTGAACTTTCGATGGAGGGGCACTCCCAAAATGGAAGGGATGAATGGAGTCATGTCTGGACTTGCCCCATCATCCTGGGTTTCCCTAGATTTTCCCTTGACCAACTGCATAATTCGGTCTAGTTGGGCCTTCATCTCTTGCAGCTGGTCATTGGCACCGGGGCTGGCTCCGATCTGCTCAAGTTCCCTTGCTGATGCTCGTGCGGCTTCAGATTCTTTACGTGGTGCTCGATATTCTGGGTTGCGTCGACTGGCTACTTCCTCTTCATCTTCCTGGCGGTTCTCTCCACGGGGATACTCTTCTTCTCTGTCTCCAGGAAAATTTTCATCACGCGTCCCCTGGTGTTTAGGTTCCTTTCTTGATTTCCCTCCAACATGGGTTTGATCTTTGCTTCGGGATACCCCTATGGGTCCCGTTGGAATCTCTAGATGTTGAAGCATCATTCTTTGTTGTTGTGCTAACTGGCAGACCACCTCTGCGATTTGTTCCAGACGTTGATCGGTCAGACTTACGTTAGGTGCAAGAACACGACCACTATCCCTGGCCATGGATCCAATATGCTCTATTGAACTGGTTTGGGCAGTCCACGGAGGGATCCAATACTATCAATAAATTTATAAAAACGTTCCCACAGACGACATGAATTGATAGCATCAAGAATCCATCGGGTTTCGAACCGGTGATCATTGGGCCTGAAACGGGTAGCAAACGGGTTAGGACAGGGTGCTGGTGTCCCGATGTACCCTCTCTGATGCCTAAATCAGTGCCAGAATGAGGAGATAATGCTGAGCTAAGAGAAGCTAAAATGTAGAGGGAAGGTGTAGAAGAAACTGAACAGTGTATATGGCTAAGAAGTTTGTTGTAGAATGATATTCCTGTACCTTTCGTGAAGGCTACCTTATGAATATATACGGAGTCTGATCGGCCAACACGTGGCGTGGTCGGTGGATACGTGGTGCCTTTACACGAGGGTCTCCCTGAGGTGGGCTGAAGCCCGTTGGATCAAATATCAGTATATGTGCCCCTCACGTGATAGAAGAAGTTTGCTGGAGAAGACATCGACTCTCATCATTTGGTGTGCAGAACCTTTACACGTGTTTGAGCATGATTGGGGATTTGTCTGATAAGTATTCCCTGTTTTCATTACCCGTTATCGTCGTAACTTGTCATAGAAGATATGTTGTTACGGAACTGTAGTATGCTGATCGAAAGATCTGGTCAGTCATGAAAGATCGGAGAGAGTTCTTTGATCGGCTCTGAGGTTCGTGTGAATTAGATAGCTCATCGGTCGGCCTGTATGGTTGATATGCCCCATTTTGTTAGCACCTAGCTTGGATATATGGCCTTTGGCTTCGACACCTGTCGTTTTGCTCGGCCCGTAATCTGAATGAATAAGATAGGTCGGCGATCGACCCATACGATCTGTAAGACCTGGATGTGCTGTACTAAGCTCGGCCCATAAGAAGGCTGTGACTCCTGATAGGCTAATCTTAGACCCACGTGGGTCGGAGGGGTCTTATGGGATGGATCATGGATCGGACCTTTTGAAAGTATAACTTCCATCTTATAAATATGACAGTGATGTAGATGTGTCTTTGCAGAATCCTATTCCGGGTATTGGGTTGACCCGACTTATAGTGGTGAAAAATACCACCACATCAGAGACTGTTGGAGCTGAGTAAAATAGCCGTTGGAGCAATTAAAGCCCGAAAAACTTGCCGTTATAAGCTTCAGGATCTGAGAAATATATGAGCTGGAATCGAGTCTTGGAGTCTTGGAATCGAGTCTTCAGGAGTTTGCAAGAGATGGACTCGAATCTGATTATGCTGGAATCGATTATTGTGCATCAAAAATGACTTGGAATAGATTCTACTAAAATTCCACTCCGATCTGAGAGAGGTGCAATCGAGTCTTGGAGGTAGGCAATCGAGTCTTGCATGAAACCAATTGAGTCTGGCAAGTGTGTAATCGAGCCTGGAAAGTATGCAATCGATTCTGGAAAGTATGCAATCGATTTTGGGTGATTTCTTCCTAGTGGAGTTGAACAAGTAACCTTAGAATCGAGTCTGGAGAGTTGACACTCGAGTCTAGCAAAGCTGATGGTTCTAATACAAATCTTCAGCATTTTGGCTTAACTTTAAATGATTATATCTCCTTCATATAAACTCCAAATAGGGTCAATTTTATATCCAAATTGAATCCCTTGAAGTCGTCTTTCCAATGGTTCAAGAATCACAACCATATTTCTTGTGGAGCAAAAGTTATGCCCAAAACACTGAGGATATATCTGAATAAAACATCTGGAATAGATTCTAAATGTATAGACTCGAGTCTTGCAGTGAGGTAATCGAGTCTAGCTATGAGGCACTCGAGTCTAGCAGTTAGGCACTCGAGTCTAGAAATGAGGCACTCGAGTCTCAGATTCTTAAGAATGAGGAATTGATTCAATCTTCTTTGGAATCGATTCTTGGTGCTCTGGACTTGATTCTTGTCTTCTGCTACACTTTAAACTTTTTATCAGAGTTCAAGTAACCATATCTTCTTCATATTAAGTGAAAATGGGTAAAATATTATATGAAAATTGAAGCCTCGGAAGTCTACTTTCCATTGGGTCTGGTCTTGCATCCAGATTCCTTATATAGAAAGAGTTATGGTAAAAACGCTTAAGGCATGTCAGCTTCCATTCTTCTCAAAATCTTCTACAACCTTCATGGAATTTTCTCTTGATCTTTTGGTCTTCTATGACTTGATCTTTGATCTCCCATTGTCTAAAATACTCCATAAAAGTTCTTCTTCAACCTCCTTTGATACTTGGGCACCTCTTCAGTGTTTACCTTGGCTTGAGCTTCTATATAATCGATTTATCCTGAAATTACATTCTCAAGCACAAACAAATATTAGCAATAACAATTCAAGGTGTTGTTATAATCAAAACCAAAATAAGGCTGATTGAAAAAGCCTTTAGGCTAACATAGAGGTTTGTGTTATTTGATCCCAATCCACCAGCTCCTAATAATGGATCTTCTAACAAGAGATCCGAGACTATCATGATTGGGTGAAGGCTGATAGGATGGCACGTTGCTACATTTCGACTTCCATGTAAGATGTTTTGTAAAGCTAGTATCAGTCTATGGAATTTGCGGCTGATATGATCTTTATCCTTACAAAAATGTTTGCCGAGCAAGGTCGGATAGTAAGGCAGGTTGCCATGATGCGTCTTGTGAACACGAACATGACATAGGGTACACTAGGGAGGGTCCATGTTTTGAAGATGATCGATCTTCTTAACAGGTAGGAGGTTTAGGAACCGAGATTGATGGGGAAACCTAGGTTAATATTGTGTTCCAGTCACTATAAGATTCTTTCAACAAATTTGCCTAACTTTTCTTTAGTGGAATTGTTGAAAGAATAAAAGGCAATAAATGCTGTTCTCCAGAAGTTAGCCCACGTGTTTGTTACACAAAAGGTTTCTCCTTCTAGGCCAAAAGGTGGTAAGAAGAAGAAGAAATGGTGCAACAGGATAATGCACAAGGGGCTGGTGGCTACGAGTCATCAACTACCAAGGTAAAGGTTAAGGTGCCTAAGGGTAGTTGCTATTACTATTAGAAATTGTGGTATTAGAAAAGAGATTGTTCTGATCAAAAGAACAACAAGGCTGTAGTTGTAGTATCCTTATCTTTAGTTGTAGTATCTTGTTTAGCAGTTGTATCTACAGAAACCTGGTATGCAGATACATGAGTCATGAATCATGTCTGCAATTTATTGCAGGGGTCCCAAGACCAAACAACTAAAAGATGGCAAGGTTTACCTTCAGATGGGGTACAACTCCGAGGGACTGCTACTGCTATAGGAGACAGAGTTCTTTTCTTTTAGTAGAAATAGGTGTTTAATTTAAAGACATTTTGTATGTACCTCAAATTAGGTGGAATTTAGCTCCAATTTCCTGATTGGGATTGATGGATACTTTGTTTGCTTCGATAAGAATTTATGCAATATTGCAGTTTGTAAATACTTCATCTCATGGTACATTGGATAATGGTCTTTATATTTCACACCTGATTATTTCTACTGTTCGAAACGATGATATAAATAACTTACATGGTTTACCACTAAATAGGAAAGGTTCCTCGCTGACCAAATACTACTTTTGAATCATCGTTTAGGTTATCTTAATCTAAAAAGGATATATAGACTCGTAGAAGATGGACCTGTAGATTCGTTCGAAGTGGAGGCACTTCTAGTCAGCAAATCCTGTTTAGAGTGTAAGATGACCAGGAGGCCATTATTGGCCATAGGACTTAGAGCCAAGAAGTATTGAAGCTGGTTCATTCCAATGTATGTGGTGTAATGAACATCCAGGCAAGAGGTAGATAAGACCCTATGAACGGATCGTGGTGGTAACTACCTCTTGGGAGTTCAGGGACTATTTGTCAAGATATGGGATTACATCCCAATTATTTGCACTAAGGATGCCTCGGCAGAATGGTGTAGCTGTGAGGAGGAATAGGCTCCTTAAGGTGATGGTAAATTACATGGTAAGTTGTTTCAATTTACCACATTTGTTTTGAGGATTTACGTTAGAGACAACGACATATATTCTGAA
The DNA here is from genome assembly GCA_035668455.1 of Sarracenia alabamensis. NCBI lineage: Eukaryota > Viridiplantae > Streptophyta > Magnoliopsida > Ericales > Sarraceniaceae > Sarracenia > Sarracenia alabamensis. The sequence goes on from JAULLH010524956.1 coordinate 7,303, forward strand.
TTCGGTACCTACTAAGGCCGTTCTCAGTACCTCCATGGAGTTGTGGGCTGGGCATAAGCCAAGTCTTAAATATTTTCGGATATGAGGTTGCCCAGTACATGTGTTAGTGGGAGATGAATGTATAGTGGAATCGAAGACAGAAATCTGTTTCTTTGTAAGGTGGCTTAAAGGAACTAAGGGTGGCTTATTCCATAATCCTAAAAGTCATAGGGTATTTGATAGTACAAATGCAAGATAAGAGGATTATGTAATAAACCATAAATGTAATGACCCGGACTTAGATTGCATGTGTGACGCCGTTAGGAATACTTTGGGTAGCCTTGGACCGGGTGATCATGGACCGTTCTGGGTTTTAAGCTTTAATTCAAACTGGCGTTCGTTTGTTTTTCTGAGAAATCGGTTAAAAGTTTTCAAATAATTAAAGTTTATTGACGATTCGGTGTTCGATGATCACGCCGTTTGTTTTGTTAGCTCCGATATATTTTTCTTAAGAGTTGGGTTAAGTTTGAGAAGGTTTAGGGTAGGAACGGGTCTCCGTTTTTAAGTTTTAGGTTGATGGGCAACAGTAGGCGGGCGAGGAGAGACTGACATACCTTCACTATTTCGGGCATAACATTCCCTACAAGAGGAATTTTGATGTGGGGCTTGCACCATTGGAAAGAAGACTTTCGGGGCTTTGATTTTCATATATAAATGACCCATTTTCAAGTTCGGATGATGAAGTTATGATTGTTTGAAGATTTAGGCTTTTTGCTACTTGCAAAGGCTTGCTGGACACGTGCTCAAGCACGGTATGTCGGTCTAGTTTTATAAAGTTACGGGTTTTGTGATTTTTATTATTTCCTTTCAATCCCTTTTCCTCCACCTTCTCTTTAGGATGAAAAACCTTGACCTAGGGCTTGGATTTGTGAAGTGTTGGAAGAACTAGCTTGGATTCCTGCACCACACGTGTGTTCGGGAGATCGAGGGCTACGTTTTCACCGAGCCGGAATTTGGATTCGACGTTTTTAATGGGTGTCTTTTTTGGTATATTCTTTTTGGATCATCTTAGAAGGTAGGAATCAACCTACTCTCGAACTTTTCCTTCTATATGTAAGGGTAATTTCTTGTTTTTATGCTTAAATATCCAAAAAGTAAGGTTTTGTAGCTTATATTATATTTTTTGGGGTCCGAGCCTCGAGATATTTGGAACCTTTTTACCTTTTCTTGCTTATGTATGTGGTTAGAAGTTTTGTGTCATGTTAGATTCGAGATTTGGCTTCGTATGGTTAGATTTGGTTATTTATGAGATTTTATAATTTTGTGCCTTTATCGGGCTTAAAATTTACGGTATGTAAAATAAGTTAGCTTTCTGTGATCAGCGTTAGGTTTGTGACGTATCGGTACTTTTAGAATTTTATAGCATATTGTATGCTCAAATCATGTACAACGTGTTATTTGCAGCTATTATGTTTTTTCTGGAATAAATTCAATTTTTCTGAAATATTTTTGGTTTTCCTAATAATGCAATGAGAATGTCACATGCTATAACTTACAGATTTTAGAACCTATCATCGGTATGATATTCATGTATAATTTGTAGGCTTGAAGTGAGATATTTAGATTTATGGATTTTTGGTGGAACTTTCACCTTATTAGCTTATGTTTAATGTTTTAACAAAGCAAAAAGGTGCAATTCTAGGATATTACTTCTGGTATATATATCGACTAGCTAAAGGCCTTGTTTATAGCTTTATGCTTTCATTGTTATCATTATTACTTTTTTAAAGCCTTTCTTTTCTTGTAGTTAGGTTTTATCATATGCTTTGATGGAGTCTGATTATATAGTTTTGATGTAATGATTTGTGGATTATGTAAAGACTAGTTAAGATCTATGTTTACGTGTTACATTCTTAATACTATTTAGAACTTTATTTTAATTATGATTTAAATACCTTGGTTACTTCCTTTATAGAGTATGATGTTGATGTTGATGTTTTCGGAGATTTGAGGTTAAAACGGATGGTTCTACGGACTTTGGTGAGATTGGGCAACGATAAGACCGGGACATTGTTGAGAAGGGGCAACGGTAAGCCCGGATTGATGGACTTGGGTGTGTGTGTGTTGTTTGTGTTTTATGTATATATCTCAAACCCACATATTTTTTGGTGGCGTGAATTTCAAATGTGTGTAAAACATGGTATGAGACATGATTTATACGTCATTTGGGATGCACAACTGCCTTGAGTGTTGGAAACGGAAGCGTTACGGTTTTTAAAATTCGAATCGGTGGCCATTTTTCATGAAATGCTACATGCTAAACCTGCATGGACAGAAGTTATAACTTTGGAGATATGTCAAAAATCTCGAATAAAATCCACGTGATGAGAGAGACGATCCCATGACCTTCTCGCGTATGACCCTTGCAGGTCCTTGCCTCCGGTGTGTGAGCACTGATCCAATACAAGCCTTGAAAGCTTCAACACACAATTCACTTCTCAAAATCTTCTTGCCAAGAACAAGACTTGAGAGAGAGAGAGAGAGAGAGAGAGAGAGAGAGAGAGAGAAGAGAGGGGCGGCTATGGTGGCAATTAAATAAGGCTGGGGCTTTTAATTTTCCTATAACTATGTATATATAAGACTCCAATTTAATTAAGGAAAATAATAATATTATTCTCTATAATTATATGAATTATATACACATAATTACATATATTAAAAACCATATATTTGGATTACTATTAATTCTCTATATAAATTATATATATATATATTTATCACATATATTTTTAGGAAAAATATACATATATTTCTCCTTCTTAAAATACATGTAATATATATAATATAAATATATACATTAATTACACCCATATAGGACCGGCCCGAATGAGAGAAAATAGGTGAGAGATGGAGAATATATCTCCTAAAAAATCTCTGATCGACACTCAAAAGTGACGATTTAAACCTGTTAATTTACACCGACTTTGTCCCTTTTTGTTGTCTAATATATGTTTTTGTAGTGTTTTTATGTATAAGACATGAATTGGAGGAATGACGCAAAACATCCACAAAACAGCCATTTTAGCTACAAAATCAACACAACTAAACGAAGACCAACATAACCTACATTGACCGTCTCGACGCTACTCATCCACCGTCCTGACGCTCAACAGTCAGGACGCCACTCCTTCACCGTCCCGACGCAGTCACCGTCCCGACGCCATTTTGCCAACCGTCCCGACGACTAATCAAACCAAAATTGGAAACTCCGAAATTAGAAACTGACGTGGCGCCCAAGTAAGCCCCGTCCAGACGCCAGTCTCCCACCGTCCCGACGCTACCGGATCACGAAACTTACGTGGTCAACACGCAATTTCGTTCGGACGCCAGATACTTACCATCTGGACACCTCATGCCAGAAGTTGCTAATTCTGAAGCTCCGAAAAACTACAAATAGGACCCTTGTACAGCTATTTTATACATTCAATCCTTCTGAATTGAATCATCTTTTCTCTTTAGTAGTAGTTAGTAGTTTCGACCACCCGAACCAAGTCACCTCTGGAAGGTCCAAACCTCGCCGGGGAGCTGCCAATGACGATCAACATCAACTTGACGATGGAGCTCTGCCCAACCATGAGTGGCTAAGTCCCTTCCTCCGTCTTGGGTGATGATGAAGCCGTAATTTTGTAACATAGGACTAGATTAGTTCCATACATTATTTGTGCTTTGTAATCAGATTGTTATGCAACAACGTTATTTTTCCAATTAATTATACTCTCGTTTGAGATTTCTGTGATTGCATTAAATGAGTGTTGCATGATGGCTTTAACTGATGGAATATACAAATTTGAGATAGCCTATGTCATGGATAAAACGGGCCGTACTTCGGAAGGGCCGTCATCTTGGATAGACTATGCCGTATTTGTAATTTGGAATTTCGAAAGTAGAACCTGAGATACGCTATGCTCCGGATAGGGTATGCCTTGTTGAAATTGAAATCTATTTTTCTTG
>JAULLH010525064.1:0-11291 GCA_035668455.1 Sarracenia alabamensis
TACGTGAGAAGACCCGGGGTGGTCTCACCTTCAGCTTGGATCCATTGAAATCCCACGACGGGATTTCGTTCGGTAAATTTTTCTTTAAACCGTGTATGGATCTTCGCCCCGTAATTATTTTCATGAAATAATCGTGCATCGGTTGATTTTTTAAACGACCCGCTTCCGCGATCCCAACACCTATACTAGTGGCGAGAAACTAAAAACTTCAAACAAGCGTAGCTTTATCACCCAAACTCGAAATTGGGTCATGTTTATATGAAAATCGAAGCCCCGGAATTCCTCTTTACATCTATGCAAACCTCGAATCTAAATTGCTCGTGTAGAAAAAGTTATGCCCGAAATAGTGAAGGTGTATCGGTCACTCCTCATCCGTCCGCTGTTATCCATCAACCTAAAACTTAAAAATGGAAACCCGTTCCTACCCCAAAACTTCTCAAACTTAACCCAACACTTAAGAAAAATACAACGAAGCTAACAAAACAAACGGCGCCATCATCGGACCTCGAATCGTCAATAAACTTCAATTCTTTGAAAAATTTTAATCGGTTTCTCAAAAAAAATGAACGAACGCTGGTTTGAATTAGAGCATAAAACCCAAAATGGTCCATGGTCACTCGGTTCAAGGCTATCTAAAGTGTGTTTACAGTGTCACACGTGTAATCTAGGTCCGGGTCGTCATGAATATACCAGGATATGGCTCAGGGAGTACACTAGTTAGCAAATGACAGATTGAGAGAAATCCTAGGATTAGTGATATGTTCTTTGGACAAGTGATAAGGATATAACCGAGAGTGTGAGACAAACAAGGTAATGATGAAAGATATTATTTTTTGGATAATACACTTCTTCGTATGTTCCAAATCACTCGTTAATGTGGAGACTCAATTTAGGGCACGAGCTCTCTTCAAGCGATTAGTGTACATGACACATTGGGAGAGAGCATAGAGGTAAAGTCATAGTGTTGATAATACTTGCAATGTAACCACTCCCCCTAGCTAGTGTATCCTCGGAGAATTGAGAACACACTCATGTACACTTTCTACCTTTAGCTGACTTATCCTAACAATTTCTTCCCCACAACATAAGCATACCAAATATGCATGCAAAGATAAAATAAATGCATATGTCGTACAATATGTGATTGCCTACTTTAAGCTTGCACGTAATATGAATTTTAACCAAATACCCACATAAGCATGTTAGGCTCAGCACAATTCCATGTAAATTTGATATCCAGTTCATTGATGTGCAGGAATACTAGCATTAACTCAAGCATGCATAGATTATGTTACATCTCTTAATAGTGAATCGGGAACCCTTTGTGTAGGAGCAAGAGCACTTAATAGACTAGAAACTAAACTCCAAATCCTATCGTAAGGAGATGAGCGATGTGTCTAAACTGAGAAGTCAAACCCAAAGTGTTCGGACCTCCAGATGTACGCACAAACCTCGAAATTGTTATCCAAGAGACACACACGTGGACACTTGCCTAAATATAAACCCAAGATGTGTAAGGCAAAAGACACATGATTTATTTACTTTTTTGTGTGATAATTTTTATTAAAATGGAGAGGGTTATAAATAACGATTCCCATATATCGTTACAGAAGGGGATGCAAGAATGATGACTTAGAACGAACATAGATGTTACTCACATAGAATAACGACATACACCTACAACATGCAGTCGTTCAAATGTAGAACAAGTCAAGTGAAAGCATCTTGAGGTAAGCCATAAACATGGATCAATCAAGAACAAGACTGCTGGGTCATAACCATATCACTAGATAAAGAAGAACAGCTTGGGATTTACAACAGGCCCCCAAAGAGTGTGCGTAAGAAGGTGATCTAATATATCTATCAATATGGAGTATGCAGACAAGTATAACCACATATAAGAGAGGAAGTTCCAAATCACATGAGAATTTGTCAACTAATTATGCTTCATAATGGTGATGATTGTCTTGTGTCACGTGCATTCCTATCCTTGACAACACAAGTACACAAGCATACGACAAAAGGTGCATAGAGTACACTTCTCACAACATCTCTATAGGATTATCAAGGTTTATATAAGCTTACTACATGAGATGGAATTTGATGGGGAATAATTTCTGGTGTAGTCATAATGCAAAGAAAGAGATACATCTACATTTACATCCGGTGAAGAATGGACTCAGAGAAATTACCGGAAAAGTACACCAATAACACCATCTCATGCTTATTCTGTACCATGGGGGTTTATCATGTCTGACAGGTAGTTTACCTTTATTGAGTTCGGGATCTCCTGTTGTTTTAGGTTGTGTGCGAGTTACAACGCTTCCGTAAGGATTACGTCTCGCTTTAGGAGGAGAGTAACGAGGTATACTGAAGGTCATAAATAACTTATCAATTTACCCGACAAGATAGGAGGATTGAGCAGCTAACTCTCTTATATGGCGCAATGCCTCGCCATGATTTCTTGTGGAAGGATTTTGACTCAATTTTGAAGTATTCTTAACCGATTGTTGGTTAAAACATCTCTTCTTGTTTATCTCTCTCCTAAGATGATAGCAATTTGACCTGATGTGACCAACAATTCTACAATTGTGACATACGGAAGATTTTCTCACCTTAGATGGGGACATGGGTGCGAAGGTGAAGGACGAAGTCAAGCCTTTCTTGGAAATCACCGGCAATTACTCTAGAGGTGATGATGTGGTCAATTTCCTTCTGGGAGGATTACTTGATGAAGGAGTAACCTCTTGAGCTTCAAGGATATGGACACAAAAGGATCACGAGGAATCGATCGAGTGGAAATGGGAACACTCATATCGTGGTCACTAGGTGATGGTTCTGACGATGATGAGGGGTTAAGCAAAACTATCTTACTACGTTCCTTCAGGGAGCATGATGCCTTTGAGAGATTTGTCTCTAGTGATGGGATCCTAGATCTAGCGGTTGTCAATTCTTTCAACAGATCCAGTTTTTCCTTCTCAATTGTGGAGAATTTTTTAGCTAGGTCATCCTTATATTTCTGAAGAGTTTCCAACTCTGGATTTCTTACTACTGCATCATTTTTCAAGATGTTTACTTCTTCTTCAAGAGAGTTGCACTTGGTTTTTGTTTTGATTTCATTTCTTTCACATTCTATGTAACTCTTAACGAGTTCATCATAGGCCTCATCGATTGACCCAATACCATTTTTGTCCTCACTGCTTTCTAAGTCTTTACTACATTCACATGATGACTCATCTACTTTAGGAGCATCGAAGAAGAGTGAGGTATTTTCAGCATTTATGTCACATTGGGTGCCTGCAAAGATGACCTGGAGAAGGTCTTATGCCTCTTTAGCGATTTTACAGTGTGAGACCGTTGTAAGCTCAATAGGGCCCAAAGAGCTGTGAATGGAACTTAAGGCTTTGTGATCAACGTCTACACAGGAATTGTCAATGCATGTCCATGGAGAATCGTTTTTTAGATGAGTCTGTTGAGTAATGGTATCCTCAGTGAATGACAATTCATAGCTATGAGTTACACACCCCAAGACTCCTATCCCTTGGGAGGTAAGAAACACTTTTGTCCTTTTCCTCCAATGGGGATAATCATACATGTCAAAACGTGGCGGTTGTGTAGTGGAGGAACCCTCTTTTTCCATATCAGGGTTCATAGCAGTCGTAGGGATCAACTCAGGTGCTTAAACCTAAAAGTGAGAACTTACCCTCTAATACCAAATGAAATTAAGCTGACAACCACAATGATTAACCTAGAGGGGGTGAATAGGTTATTTGCTAGAAAATTAAAAAATAATATAACTTTATCAAAGGAATTGCTTTCTTTCCTAATAAAATAATTTGCTGGTTAAGAATAAAATTGGTAATAGCAATAATGTAAACCCTAAAATATCAACAATCATCAGAAATATGCACACGATATAACGTGGAAACCCTAGGAAAACCACGTGATCTCGATGCTTGTGATTGGTGACCTGGAGATCTCTTTTGCCATCACAGATGGCTGATGTTGTGGTTTGGAGATGTTAGTGTAGGTGCTTTGGGGTAACTTTGTGAGACGTTTGGTGTGGGGTTATACATGTTACACATTTAGGTATGTGTGCTTATCATAACTAAGCAGTAAGTTATGTTTTAAATAAACATGCTAATGTTTATTGATAAATATTCGATGATCCTAACTGTTAACTTATGTGGTCACCGCAAGATTTATAAGTTAAGTAACCTTAATAAACTTTTGATTCAGATCGTATAATGGTTATATGTTTTGGTATGGGACGTACCCTATATTCATCATAGGATGGTAGAACTTGGTTTGATGGAAAACTGAATCTTAGGATCATGGATTTAATTAAAACTCATCTTTTGATGAAGATTGGTTTCAGAAAACCAGGTTATGCAGATATGATTTTTTAATGATTGGAAAGCGTTTCTTTTTCCTCTAAATCTTTATACTTAAACTGTTGTACAACCAACCTTTTATATCTTATTGCGGATTTATATTGTCTATTATCTTGCTTCTTAGGGCTTAGCCCTCTTAAAATTTTTCATGTTAAACGGAGGAGCTTTGGGGACTTACTCAAGGATGGGGAAAGCCAAGGGCTTTCAAACATTATAAAGTTTATTCTATTTTCGTTGTCCTTTAATTTTTAGATGAATGTATAATAGTTTACATTTCAATTTCTATAGTTGGATAACTGTACGGCCAAAAGACCATTTTCTCATTCAGTTGCATGCATGTGAGATACCGTCGGGTAAGTAGTTTATGTTATTGTTTGTTGACTTTGGGTAGAATTGGAGGATAGGGGTGTATGTTAATGTAGTTTGGTGGATTTCATGGATCAGCTTTGTTGTTATTATTGTTGCTGTGGTTGTTTTTCTTATTTGGTTATAAGTTTGACGATTATAAAATGTAGTATTATTGTTGTTGTGAGTGTATGTTAATGTAGTTCTCCCTCGTGTGCTTTTCTTATAAGTTTGACGATGCCAAACCCAGCCAGTGGATCTGTTGATCCGGCATGTCAATAACTTAACAGTGCGGTTGCGAGGAAAAGATGATTTTTGAACCGGGTTGTCAGTAACCTAATTCGATTATCGGGAATCCATATATTAAACGTGGGGAGATAACAGTGCATTTGATAATCGGAAACACGAGACATAATTCGAGTTTAGGGCCAGGAGTTCAGTCAGGGCCTTTAGTGTAATAAGTTCTGGGTTGTGCGAGTTTGGATCTAACTCAGGGCTTAAGTTTAGGATATCTAATTTTCTCATACGATGAGCCCGAGTCCTATACTTCCACGTGATCCCTCGCGTAGCCCTTTTATACGCACAGGTTTTTGATAGGCTTTAGTTTTTATTTCGTATGATTTAATCACCGGGACGTTCAAGGTATTAAATTAAATATTTAAGGGAAAAATTGGCAAAGGATTTTATAGGATATACCTAAGGGTGGCCGGCCTTAGGTAGTGTGGGAATATTATTTATTTTTGTAAGTGTATATGTGGGTAATTGCATTTTAGGCAATTAAATATATACTTGATATATTTTTGGGGTAATTTATTTATGCTAAAAATATAACTAAAATAAATATATGTTCTCTCTCAAGATTGGCCGGCCCTAGGTGGGTGTGGAGATATATATTTCATGCTAAATTTTAGGAAAGGATATATATGGTTTCCTATAAATTAGATGGAGGAGATATATGCATCATATTAAGAGAATTAATAGAGGTGATTACAAGATACACAATTTTAATTCTCTAAAACCCTAAGAGATAAGGTTGTCGCCGTCCCTATAGCCTCTCTCCCTCCCGTTCTTGATTTGTTCTTCATGCGATTGAGAGGTTTGAGTGTGTTGATGCCTAAAAGACTCGGCTCGGATCGATGCCCACACACCGGAGTCAAGATGTGCGAGGGTTATACGTGAGAAGATCGTGTGGTCGTCTCAATGGTATGTCATGTTGGGTATATTTTTTCCTTTTCTTTTGTGTATGTCATGTTTTTGTGAAAAACGCGAACCGAAACGATTTTTTAAACGTAACGCCTCCACGACAAACGATTTCCAACAATTTGTATCAGAGTAAGTCGCGCGTTTTTCATGAGACAGTTGTGCTAACCTTTGTTTTGCAGCGTTTTTGTCGTTATGGTCTGGTCGGTTATATGCATGAATGGTTTAGTTTGTTTTTCGTTACGTTTTAAACTGCGAGTATCTTGACGGTTTTTAAATTGGGGTTAGGTACTTGTATGCCTCCTACGTTGGGCATAGGTTTTTGGCCATGTAACGATTTATAGTTCATGTATATTTTTTCTTTGATTTATGATATACATTGGACAAGAAAAGGAGGCTAAAAACCATAGAAGTTCGGCAAAAACAGCAGCAAAGAGGCAGAAAAGCAACAGGTCGGTCGGCCGAGCCCCTGCTTCGATCGATTGACCCCTAGGTTCGGTTGATCGAACCCCTGGGTTTGATGGACTAACTTCAACAGGTTCTATTTTTTGGTTTTTAGGCTTTTTCCGGTGGCCTAGCGATGGTCCAAGGTTATGGCGGTGATCCGGAGACTAAAGCGGCTCATTGGGCTTCAAGGATGCCCGTTTGGGGTTTCAAAAAACCCTTAAAAGATCGACCGGGCCATAACGACTTATTAATTTATTTTAATTATTGTTATGCTTTAATTGCTTATTTATTTGTGTTTGAATTTATTGCGTGGATGGTTTTATTTTATTTTTATTTTCCTTTTATGTATGGATTTTTAGAAACCAAGAAATATTAGGAAAATTGGTTTCTTAAATAAAATAAAATCCAAACAAGTTTTTTTTAATAAAAAATGGGTAATTAATTTTTTTCGCAAAATTAAAAAAGTTATTTTTGTTTGTCTTAAAGGGAATTAAACATGGTATTTTTAATTGATTGAAAGCCAAATTTATTTTAATCAGAAATTAAAAATGTGTTTAATGTTTTAAAATAAACAAAAGTATAAAACCTTCGTTTCTTAAAATATTAAGTTGGAGAAGTATTTAATCACAGATAAATCCTACGGTCTCCATCATACGTTCATGGAGATGTAATTATAGCTCGCGTTCCGGCTTGACTGGTCTCCCCAACGAAAGGGCTATAGTTATGGTATCTCTGGTACGAACCTCTTGGAGGAGTTAATTTGAAATGTAGTGGAAGGAGGGCTCGTACACACCGGACCCGGGACTTTAGCATGGGATTTTCAAATTAGGTGTGGTGGTTATACACTTAACACGTGGACAAAAATATCCTCCCCAACGGAGTCGCTGTTTTTGTTTGCATGGACCAAAACTATTGGCTATTTAATCACTTAGAATATATCGAGAAATAGAAACATGTTAGTCCTTGGTTCATTTGCTGGTTAGACGTCCACACTAACGTGGCCTAATTAGTTGATGTGACTTTGGGCGGATTATTTTTGTTGTGATATTTTTCTAAGAGGGATTAATAGCCTGGCATGTCTGTCCGGATAAGGATTAATTAGTAGATGTCCACACTAACGTGGTCTGCTCAATCAATAAGGGCTACGCTGCCAAAAATTCTTTTAAAATTAAAAGGTTGAAGGACTCCAAATTTTTACAAAAGAATTAAAAAGTTTTCTCATTGTTTCTTAGGATTTAATATGGGATCAAACAAAATCCATTTGCGGCGATTCTCAAAGAACACATTTTAACTGGACATAATTTTATCATTTGGAAATCAATTTTAGATTACGTCATAACCTCAGGTAATTGTGGGTTCGTGTTGTATGATTCATGCCCACCCACTCCTGATAGTGGGTCTCCCAAAAAACAGGTCCGGTACTATCATAAGTGGATGAAAGCTGATTGGATGGCACGTTGCTACATCTTGACTTCCATGTCAGCTGCTTTGCAAAGCCAGTATCGATTTTTGGCAACTACAAGTGATATGATCTTGCACCTTACTAACAAGTATGGTGGTCCGGATCGGGTAGCAGGGTAGAGTGCCGGAGGGGATCTTGGAAATAATAAATTGATTGGTGGTAACGTTTTTTCGCTAGTTGTCGATTCATATTTAGCAGTTGTATCTACGGAAACCTAGTGTGTAGATACATGAGCCACTAATCATGTCTGTAATTCATTGCAGGGGTTCCAGGTAACTAGACAACTTAGAATTGGCAAGGTTTATCTTCAGATGAGGAATAACTCCCAGGTATCTCGTACTGCAGTGGGAGATGTGGTTCTGGATTTTGGTAGAAATAGGTGTTTAACATTAAAGAACTTTTTATATGTACCTCAAATTAAAAGGAACTTAGTTTCGGTCTCCTGTTAGGGTATTGATGGATATTTTGTTAAGTTTAATATGCATTCATGCAATATTATGAGTGGAAAATAATTTATTTGTCGTGGTACATTAGACAATGGACTTTATATTTTACAGCCGTTTATTTTTACTCATAGTAAGAATGAGGTGAAAAATTTACATGTAATACCACTAAAAAGGAAAGGTTCATCCTTGAACCCAACACTCCTTTGGTACCATCGTCTAGGTCATATTAATCCGAAAAGGATACAGAGACTAGTAGAAGATGTACCTATAGGTTCATTGGAAGTGGAGGCACTTCCAATCTGTGAATCCTACTTAGAGGGTAAGATGACCAAGAAACCGTTTACGGCCAAGGGACTTGGAGCAAAAGAGGTGTTGGAATTTGTTCATTCTAATTTGTGTGGTCCCATGAATATCTAGGCAAGAGGTGGATATGAATACTTCGTCACTTTTGTTGACGATTATTCTAGGTATGGATACTTTTACCTGATTCATTGCAAATCTAAGACCTTTGAGAAATTCAAATTGTTTAAGGCAGAAGCGAAGTGACAGACAGGTAAAAGTATCGAAACCCTACGATCTGATCATGGTCGGGAATACCTTTTTGGGGAGTTCAGGGATTACTTATCTGGACATGGGATTACATCCAAGTTGTCTGCATCAGGGACACCCCAGCAAAATGGTGTAGCAAAAAGGAGGAATAGGACCCTTAAGGATATGGCAAGGAGCATGATGAGTTATTCGGATTTACGTCACTCTTTTTTGGGTTTTTGATTAGAGACTGCGGCGTATATTCTGAATTGGGTACCTACTAAGGTAGTTCATGGTACCCCATTGGAATTGTGGACTGGGCGTAAGCCAAGTCTTAAACATTTTCGATTATGGGGTTTCCCAGCACATGTGCTGGTGGGAGATGCAAGTATGGTGGAACCAAAACCGAGGTTTGTCTCTTTATAGGATATCCCAAAGGAACCAAGGTCGTTTATTTTATAATCCTCAGATTCAGCGAGTATTTTTTAGTGCAAATTCTAGATTCTTGGAAGAGATTTGTGTGATAGACCTTAAATTCTGGTCGTAGGTAGTTCTGGAGGATGTTTGGGGTGATTCTATGGTATAGTCGGTTATCATACCTGATGTGCGGAATGAGAATCCTCCTCTCACGAGTGCACAGGAGGGCCCTCGACGTAGTGGGAGGGTTGTTTGTCAACCCGAGAGGTATATCTTTTTCGGAGAGTCTTCGGACAGGATCCCGGAAGAACTGGATACCAAACCCCAAAACTACGCTGAGGCCCTTCAAGACAGGGATGTAGATTTGTGGCAAAAGGCTATAGAGTCTGAGATAGAGTCTATGTGCTCTAATCAGGTCAGGGAGCTTGTAGAACCATTAGATGGGATAAAACCCATCGATTGCAAATGGATCTATAAGAACAAGAGAGGGGTGGACGGGAAGGTTGAAACCTTCAAAGCTAGGCTTGTTACGAAGGGGTTTACTGAGAAAGAAGGGTTCGATTATGAGGAAACATATTCGCTGGTAGCCATGCTTAAGTCTATCCGGATTCCCTTATCTATTGCTGTGAATCTTGATTATGAGATTTGGCAAATAGACATCAAGACGGCATTCCTTAACGGAAGTCTTGACGAAAGCATCTATATGGTGCAGCCAGACGTTTTCATAGAAAAACGCCAGAAGCACATGTTATGCAAGCTTAAGAGGTCCATTTATGGACTTAAGTAAGCATCAAGGTCTTGGAATACGTGATTTGACCAGGCAATAAAAAGCTTTAGCTTTGATTAGTGTCCTATCAAGTATTGTGTGTACTGGAAGCATGATGGGAGTAAGATGGTGTTTCTTGCCATCTATGTCGATCACATATTCCTAATCTGCCACGATGTGGGGTTGTTATTGTCGGTAAAGGTATGACTATCTAGTCAATTTGCATGAAGGACTTGGGAGAAGCAGGCCAAATCCTAGGGATTAATCTCTTTAGGGATCAGTCAAGGAGAATATTGAGCTTATCCCAGGCCCCGTTATATTGACTAGATAATTGCTCATTTTGGCATGAAAAATTCCAAGAAAGGATTTCTTCCTCCCAGGCACAGAATGTCACTATCTAGGGATCAGTGTCCTAGAATACGTCAGGATATAAAGGGGACGTGAGGTATCCCTTATGATTCAGTGCTGGGTAGTCTCATGTATGCCATGCTCTGCACTAGACCCAATATTTGTTATGCCGTTAGCATGGTGAGTAGATATCAGTCTAATCCAGGGGAAGTGCATTGGTTTGCGGTCGAGAATATACTTAAGTACCTCAAAAGGACTTGGGAGTATATGTAGGTGTACCAGGAAGATAGCCTTGTACCATTAGGGTATATTGACTCTGATTTCCAGGCTAATAGGGATTCTAGGAGGTCCACCTCGGGATATGTGTTTACCTTGGGAGGTGGAGCCATCAGTTGGAGTAGAGTTAAGTAGTCTTGTATTGCTGACTCTACCATGGAGGCCGAATATGTTGCAGCTATGGATGCAGCCGAGGAGGCGGTTTGGCTCGGGAACTTCCTACTGGACTTGGATGTGGTACCTTCAGTACACTCGCCCATTGTACTTTATCATGACAACAGTGGAGCGGTTTCAAACTCGAAGGAACCTAGACTTCACAAGAAAGGCAAGCACATATAGAGGAAGTATCATCTAATCCGGGAGATAGTGCAACGGGGAGACATGGTTATTTCTAAGATAGCATCTACGGAGAACCTAACGGATCCTTTTACAAAGGCATTGTCTTAGAAGGTCTTTGACAATCATGTAGAAGGATTAGGTGTTAGATGTGTGGTTGCAAGGCTTTGAGTATAAGTGGGAGATTTTTAGGATAGTATATACATAAAAGCCATGGTTTTATGTATTTTATTATCTGGGATTCCAACATATTCATGAGAATCTATTCAGATGATATGCATATTTGGTTTCATATTTATATTGTGTATGATGTATGTATGCATTGT
>JAULLH010525173.1:0-11289 GCA_035668455.1 Sarracenia alabamensis
AAAAAAAATATTATAATGTAAATCAGAAATACAACGTAACTAAAAAACAACTCTTACAATCCGAGAGACTAGAAAAGAAATAAAAAAAAAACACAATAACTAACAAGTCTCAAAATAGACAACTAAGAAATACAAGATATCAAAAATACATTAAAAGTAAGAAATCCTACACAACGATTACCAAAGATCTTTTTTATGAGTGGTGGATAGATTTCTAATCTTTTCAGTTAATTTCCACTTATTCTTATCTTTAGATACTGGAATTGATATAACTTTGCCAGTCAATTTTATCTTCTTTGTCTCATTGCTATGAGAGTGAGGTTTCAAAATGGATTCTTTTAGAAGAGAAGTTATTTAGACATTTTGTTTATTTTCAAAGTTATCTTCTTCAAGAAGAATATCAAAAATATTAGAAAACTGTTGAGTATAAGAAGTAGAAGCCTCAACATGCTTCTTTGGAACTTGAGCAACGACTTCCCTTTGAGAGGGTTGAATAACATTTTATTTCTTTTTTTTCTCTTCAACCCAATCATCACTCGCGTTTATGTTACCATTCTCTTCTTTCATTCTCCAAACTTGTTTAAGGGCTTTCACATTCTCTTGTGCATTCACACAATTCTTGAAAATATGACCAAATATCTCAGATTTTGAACATTTTTGAGGAACCCAGGTGGTTTCAATTAGAATTACATAAGGGTCTCCATATCCTAAATTTATAGAAAAGGATTTTGGAATATCTTTGTTAGCTTGTATCTCGATACAAACACGTGCAAACGTTAACTTACACCGAGAGTGAATTGGATCATCGTCGTAGAAAGGTTTACCAATAATACTTACCAAATATTTCATTCCCTAATCGGTCCACAATTCAAGAGGCAGATTATATAATTAATTAACTCATACCGACACATTTGAAAAATCACTTTTGGAAAGAGGCATCACATGCTCCCATTTTTTTCAAAACAACATATTTCCCTCCACAATGGTATGAGTCACTCTCAAGAATCTCATCAAGGATTTTATTGTTTTCAAATTTGAAAATAAAGTATCCATTGTCAATAGATACAACATATTCAATAGAAGTTATCCATATTCTTTCAGTTCAAGCTTTAACATAATGGAAAGAAACCATTTTTTTCAAAAAAATAATCAACCAAAGAGTGATCCCAATGAGAAAAGCCAATTTTGGAGATATTCGAGAGAATGACATACAATCCTTCAACCATTGGATCAACATCATACTTCTATATTTCATGTTTAGATTTAGCCATTGAACATTTTCCATGAACCTTGGATGCCTAAGAGAGCGTTTGAGGTACCTTAACATCCATATTCTTACTAGTTTTACCCTCACTCTTCTCCAATTCACAATCTATCATCAATTCACTAACATCAAGGCCAAGTAACTTAATGTGACTCACTTGGTTGGAGGGTGAAGGTTTAGTAGAGGGAATAAGAGGTTTTCCTTCCCTAGATGAATTGCCCACCATCAACTCATTAGTAAAACCTTTTTTGTTAGAATTTTGGGTTGGCCACTCTTCAACATGCATAAGAGCTCTAATAGGAGTATTCCAAACATTGGATTTCTCAACTACCGTGTCGACTTGGGAAGAGTTAGAATTTTCACACAAGCAAATATTTATACAAGTACAGTAATTTTCAACTTCATCTTTATCCATCTCACTAAGACTTTCAAGAGTCCTACTTTTTTACCCAAAAAATGTAAGGAGTCTGGTTTGATCCATGGGACATCAAAATTCCCATTTAACAAGGATTTTAGAGAACCACAAATACGAGTAGATCGACGGATATCTTCCGTTTTTCCAACCACATGTACGTGAAAATCTTGCAAAGAGAATCGTTTTGGATGAATTTTTTGATTTTTTTAGAGGATTTTTTTCCCATCAAGCTGTCTCTTTGAGAAAAACTAATCACACACCAGAATGATAATAGAGCAAATGCCTGAAAGGTAAGCAACCAGAGAGAACCCCCAACCAATAATAATGTTGAAGGCTTGCCACTGGATTGCCCGAGATAATTCAAAAACCAAGATATATCGCCCACTGATTAATCGATAAGAACATGTAACCAATACAAATCAAATAGCGTGCAAGGACAGAAGATCATCAAGTCGCGAAGAACAGAAGATCAAGAAGAAACGCAAGATAAGATCGTCGACGTTGACGATGCTGTCGGAATAGGGTCTGGTTCTGTGAAAGTTTCGAATGAGTCTCAGATTAAGATTAAATCAAAAGAGGATTCGAGGGTTTCTTCGGCCAATAGGTTCCGTTTGGAACCCTAGCCGGGCAGGCTCGTCGCTTAAAAGTCCAATTTCTCGGAGGCTTTATAGTAGATTAGGAACAACATCGACGGTTCAGATTTCGTGGTGGTGTCATTGCAGAAGACTGGTTTGCACTCTTCCCCTTGGCACCAAATACTCCCCGTCGACACCGCTGACACCACCTATCTCAAGACCAAATATGCCGCCGAGAGGTTTCGAGGGAATTAAACTTGCTGAATGTGATACGCAGTTGGTTATATTTATTTCGAAGTTGCTATTGGGTATATTTGTATCCAATCCCAACAATCATGGCATCCCGCATTTGTGACCCAGCTTGTTTTGTAAATGTCCTAGTTTGTCTACTTTTTCATGGACTTAACCTGCTCATCCATGTGAATGATGAAGATGGTTTCGTTTAATGAGGTCCAAGGACTTGAAGAAAGATCTCCACTAAGTTCAACCACATCATCGTTACTAACCACGTTGACCGTATTAATTTCCATTGTGTAATTTGACCAGTCGTACCACTAACTTTTCCTCATGAATCTTCAAGTTCCAATTCTGATTTAGAGGACAAAAAAAATTCCCAATTTCACTCATGATAACACTAACCCAATATTATGACATGTACATTGACCATCGACCATGTCGAATATCAAATGCTTCAAGGCCATGATTATGTGTTAGAAATATTAATTAGACATGAGAATACGCTCCCATAAATTTTTTGCATGGAACCACATGTATTTCATGGATTTTACCAAATGCTTAGGGAACATACTATAGTGTAATTCACGATACTTAACAGTTGAGAAGCACGTGTGTATCTTCCTATTAACACTTAGTCAAAATGAATGAAATTGAGCCGTGCATGAGAGGTTTTAACATTTTAGTCATACAATTTCGACGTATTTCAACCGTGTGTTGAAGGCCGTATGTAAGGTCGCACCATTACCAATTTGCCCTCCTTCCTTTGATGAATTTCCCGTCAAAATACTAAACAATAGAAAGTATTGGTCCTTCTTCAAGGTATAATATGCAATTTTCGTTCATCATACAGAAACTCATTGTGCGAACAATCATAATATACATGATGAATTAGACAACATGGGAGCACTTAACCAGATAGACGTATCTGCTAGCGTCCCAGTCGGCCAACAAATTCCTTATCGTGGTAGAAACTCCACCACTCAGACTGTTATGGTGGCTTCCTCCTTTCACATGAAGTTTACGTACGTTCTGATAGGGTGAGAAGGAACACCAAATGACTCGTATTTTTCTTGAGTGCATCAATAATCCTACCATGGGATTCTCATTGCCCCTGGAATTACCGACTTATAGAAGTTAATCATAACTACCAATACATGCATTTGTCACTTAACAACTTCAAAGTCCAATTGCGCAGGAAAATACTACGTTGTAGATTTAGGATATACGAACATGTCGGGGGTTTTGTCACCATAAGGGAGAGAGGTATCACATCAATAACTACCAAGGTCAAGGAAGGCCAACGAGCATCGAAGAGTATAATTACTGGCACTCTTCGTTGCGGAATGTCATCGATAGATGCTTTAGAGTTCTCAAAGCCAAATTTCCTATTTTATCTTGAATGCCATCGTACCCGCTTAAGAAACAGAAGAACATCCCAACAGTATATTGCCTAGTTTATAATTGGATATGGACACATGACTTAAATGATGAATTATTTATAGAGGATCTCAATGATGGCAACGGGACGTCAAGTTCTAACTCAACTAATTATGTAAGGACTTCCTCCGATAATCCTATTCAAGTTGACATCAGTCCTTCTAAAGTGCGCCACATGTCCACTGTCCATGACCAAATTGCAAGGGAAATTTATGCTTCCGTTAGGCATTCTCAGTAGTTTCTAATATGAATCTGAACTGAACATGTTTAATTGCTGTTTTACTATACTTCCAATTGCATTCTATAGATTTCGATGGGGTTGTACTAATTATTATATTTGCTTACATTTTGAGTTTTGGAAGTGTCTTCGATTACTATCATTTGTTACCGTTTATCTAGCTTTCTTTTGCTTTATATTGTTTTAAGCTATGGTCAATATGCAAAATTTTCTTTTAGGTATGACACGCATTAATGGAAATTGACCTCACTACACGTGTAGTGGTAGACCAGTGTTACCAATAAACATCCACCCCCTCGCGAATTACGTTTTGGAATGCATATTTCGAAACATAGTACACTTTCGTTCCAAAACGATAAATTTAGCGATCCAAAGCGATCCCCCATATCTTTTCTATTTATTTCGTAAACATATTTTGGTATGGAAAAAATGAAACACGATAATCTAAAATTTAGAGAAAGTAAAGATTTATAAACAAAAATACAAAATAAATTAGTTATAATAGTTTTGAGAAATGTACTTCACCTGAACAATTTGAAAAATTATATTAAATTTGATTATATTTATTGCTTGAAATAAACATATACTAATATTGTAAGTTATAAAAATCTACCCTCTATCGTATCGTAATTTGGGACGTAGCGTACCACGTTTCCGTTTTCGTTCCTCATTTTAGAATGATCCGCGTTCTAGGTAACATAGTGGTGGACACAAGCGGGTTTTTGTAGCAAGAACAAAAAACAACAATGGGGAGGCTTTTTATCGTTGCTCAAGAGGTTTAGATCATTCTTGTGCATTCATTTGGGTAGATCAAGTACCATGTCCAACCACGCTCACAATTGGCAATAAACCGAGATCGGGGACAAGTACTTTTGTATACTTCTTGTGCTTGCAACTGTATTATGTGCTTCATCGTCGACATGTTGTTCTTCGTCATCCTTATCAAATATGTAATAGATTAGGCTATGAATTAGAAAGTATGCATTGAAACTAAAGCTTTTCTACCCATTTTACGTGGCTTGACATAGGCACTAGTATTGTCCACATTTTATGTAATGATTATTATACAAGTATCCTGACATGTTTTTCCTTTATTCATGACCTATTCGAGCGTCCAGCAAGGCACATTTTTTTGAAATTGAATATCAAAAAGTTCACCAACAGGTCCCCATAGCAGTAAAAATTAAGTATGATTTAGGTTCAACTTTTGTTGGACTTCATTTTCAAAATTTATTCATCTCACATGACATGAAGCTGAATATATGGAGAAATTCATGTCCAATCAACACAAACCTTACTTACATAATTGCAATTTTGTATGCGTTGTTTACAAATTGGTGTTGCCAAACATGTTTATGTTTTCAAATTTATGAAAACAATGTTGTGTTCCAAACGTATTTAAGTTTTCTGTTTAACTAAAAACATAAATGGAAATCAATAAACAAAATTGTCTAAACGAAACAGAAAAACAAAAACATTGCCAAACGCCACTTTAATGTTTGTTATTTTGATTCACAAAAGGGTGCGATCTTTACGAGTCAATAATCATTGTGACTTGGATAACAACATTAATTATGTGTTGGATATTAATTATTGACGGAATCCACGTCCTATGTCTCGAGATTGATGATACCTCCTTAAGGAAGCTTATAAGTTTTGATCGTGCCAAAACCTTGCAGATGGATTTTACAATCAAACATATCAAGTTAAGAAGAAGCCCTTAAGAAATTTTTGAATAGGTCGATTAAATAAAATCGTCAATAATTTAATTTTATTAACAGGTATCTACAATCTTAAGGTGGAGGAAAATAAAAAGCATTTAATAATAGAAGCTCAAATAATTCAATTTTGAGAATAAGACCAAGAGTGCAATTCTAACTCTTTAATGGTATGAATTATAATTTATTTTTATTGAAATAGCTTCCAAATTGAAGTGGATTTTCATAATTATATCAGGAGCTTGTGTCTTATTTACTCCTTAAGTCTATGCTGAAGCCTATATATATGCCATCATAAACCCTGGCTACCACATTCGAATTCATACGTATACAGCTCTCATATTAGAGTTTCTATGTCTTGTGAAAATCAAGAGAAAGAAAACAACCGGTTAAGGTTTTGGAATAAAAAATATCGCAGCCCATACTTTGCCTTTGTTTCGACACGAGGAATACAACAAAAGATCTAAGTTGGAGAATATAATTTTTCAAAACGAAGCATATTTGGAGTTTTTCTATTAGGATAGGTTATGCAGATTTTTTTGTAGCTATATCTACACACACACACACACACATATATATATATATATATATATTATTCGATTCATATATACCATCATTGCATTCCGAGATTTGGGACCCTACAACGACCACTTTATTGTTATTTCTATATGATGATTGTCACACACAATTAAAGAACAAAATAACGAAAAGAACGAAAATTCATTGGTGCTAGAGAGAGAGAGAGAGAGAGAGAGAGAGAGAGAGAGAGAGAGAGAGATTAGAGAACAAAAGAACGAAAATTCAAGTTATTTAGCAAATCGAAGTCTTTCTGAACAACTGCCAGTTAGACAGCCAAGCAGAAAATCCATTGGTGCTAGGAAAGACTCCAATAAGGGGCAGTTTCTTCTTAAGGAACAGATTGGTTATTTGTGATTATTAGTTATCTGTGAAATTAAGAAGCTATTTTAAACCACGTTTTGGGAATTTGAGTTGGATTTAATAAATTAAACTAGTCTTAATAAACTTAACTCTATGCAAAGTAACTTACCGCCTTTATTGTGGTAACAGTCCAGAAAATGTAAGAGCATTTTAGATGAAAGCAATAGAGTTGTAATGTCTTTATACACATAAGAAATGTCACAAAAAGACGCACTTTCTGGCTCGCTTAGAACAAATACCGGTGCTGGGATACCTTCTAGCTTCTTTCAGGCACAAATCTGAATGGCAAATTTAAACCAACCACTGCTTGATTTAATCCAAGCAAGCTCAATGCATTTTCTCAATGCTACAGTTGGTACCATAGCTAATAATACCCTCCTGATGTAGTTAAAATTTACTTGCATTTGATGTCAAAATAAGGGGTTCTAAATCCGGTATCGGTAACGGTATCGGTATCGGTATCGGTGATATGACTTTGTATTGGACAATATCGGGCGATACAATATGTAACAGCTGATATTTAAAACCCTGGCCAAGATGCAATCCATGAATGAAAAACTGAGGTAAGGATGGAAGAGCGATCTGCTTGCAGAAATGATTGCATCAAAAAATAAGGATGATCTTGAAAATATACCTATCAAGTTAGCCAAAATATTTTGGCATGAAAATTCTTCTTCTCTTAAACCAAAAACGCATTGGGAAGCGTACCCATTCTCGGATGAATACTTTCGAGAATGGATATTGATGTAGTACGCATAGGAAAAGAGTGCACGGCGATCGAAGATCACTGGAAAACCCACTGGGCCCATTTGTCAAGGCAATTTCGCTCCACACTCAAAAAAATTAAAAGAGACAATACCAAAAAGCTCTAAACAAAATCAACAAACCATGTTATAGCCATCGATCCCACCAAATTTAGGCCAGAATCCATCATTTTGACCATAGTTTTGGCACGTTTACGTTAATAGTCAGGTTTCCCTTTTCAAGTAAATCCTCTTATTTTGCCCTTATACAAATCCAAAACTCATTCTAAGCTTTGATTTGGGGACATTTAGGGCAAGTCTTCTATTTTGTTCAAATTTCTATTTCATATTTCTAAAAGGTTTGTAGGATATGAATGTTTGTTTAAAGAGAGGATTATAACGATCGAAGACAGTTTTTGACAGACTAATAATATTGTGAGATCCTTTGTTTTCGAACTTTTGGGAATTCTTTGAAAGCAACCAACTAATTATTTGAAGCTCGGTATTAAATGTGAGAAATTGGTAGACTAGATCCATTAGGCAATTGGACATTGATCGAAATAAGTCGTGGAAAATAAGAAGAGAGAAAATGAGCAAAGAATGTGATCAATGGCATCCCATATCCTATCCAAAATCCAAGGTACCAATGAATGAACTGAAGTGAGAAGTACCCGAAAGTGTAGTGCTGGGATAAGAACTCTTAAACAAATAAATGCCAGCAGACTCAAGATTATTGTTCCAACTCTTTTTTGTTATACGATTCCCTTCTTGAGTTGGTATTAGAGCGAGACTACTGGAGGTGGGTTGATAATTGACCCATTTTAATTTTAAGGCACTGTGCAACTAGAGAATATTTTAGATTGGCTTATTGCTATAGAAAGACCTTGATATCAATTTGCTGGGAAAGAAGAGTGGTGGCAACAATAAGCGGGATTCATTGATAGCAATTTGCTTCGAAAGAAGAGTGGTGGTAACAAACAAAGTTGGTTCAAAGCAGGAAAGAAATTAAGAAGATTCGTTGGTGGAAAAAAATGAAGTATATGCATATGCATATGGCATTTTTTCCTCACCATTATACGACGATATTGTCCTATAATTTGCAGAATTTGTGGCACTGGTGCAACCATTAGTGGTCAACAACCAATCTTGTTGACTTAGAGGAGCAATAAGTATCGCAGTATATTGGAGGCTTGCAATCTCAGTACAGAATACCTCTCTCTCTCTCTCTCTCTCTCTCTCTCTCTCTCTCTCTCTCTCTCTCTCAGAGGCACATGAGAGGGTTTTGCAGTTGGAGAAGCAGTTGAACTTGAGGTGACATTCAAGCAGTTCTAGATGGGCCAATGGAAGCCATAACCCACCAAATCATGCTCCGAGCAGTAACTGGTAGCGTTCGTCGTCAATACTACTAGTTTATACTAAAATCCACACTAACAGGTAGTTAGTGGAGATTCCGGATCGTTTCCACGAGGAATTAGGTATCCTTGTCAAAATATCCCAGTTTTTTATTCAATTCTAAAATAATAAAAAATAATAAAAATGGATTTTGGATTTTTGAATAAATGATTTAAATAATAAATTACTTCTACTTCTAATTCTAAATTATAAGATAAATGTAAAGATAATGAGAAAAGGTCTGCCTCAGGTTTAGAATCCACCCTCGTTTGGTTTTCTAGTTTCGATTATCTTCTTATTTTATCTAGCCTTTGATAAGTTCAAATCCTACCGTGACATGACTGGTATTGTAACATCCTGACCAATCCTAATTAATTTAACTTAATTAATTAAGATGGGTCATAAGGTGGGGAAAGTTTTACTATTAAAAGAAGATGGAGGGGTGTTTTATTTAATTAAGTCTTAAGAGTTTGGGTCTTTTATGAAAATAGAAGAAGGGAGGAAGGGGTTAGTTTGTAATTAACCAAAGGAGGAGGATTAAGAGGAGCAAACCCTATGGGGAATATGAGATACGTGGAAGTTATAAGAAAAGGGGGGAGGGGCGGCTGGTCATCTCCCTCTCCATTTGATTTCTCTTCTCCTCCCCTTCTCCATTGGCAAAAATTTTGAGAGAACCGGTGAGGTTTAACGGTGAATTTCATGAGAAAGAAGCAGGGGATCAAAATTGAGGAAAGGAAGGCCTGATCAGCCATTATTATAACTGCAAGCGGTAAGATCTTGAAGGGAATTTTATGAACTTTGGGGTTTTGTTCATAAGAACACTTAAAAACCTTTAATGCCTTTGTTTAGATAGTTGTTAATTGTTGATTCCTTGAATAACAGACCGAGGGCTGCGGATTTGGGCTTCCCAAAGTTCTAATTTTCATCCTCAATCGACACAATCGAGGTAGGAATTATGAGGCTTTTCAAGTAGGAGTATAACTTGAGAAGATTGAAGGATTCCTTAGAATCTAGGTTGAAATATGACGCGTATGACGATCATATTTGAAGTTCCTATGAGATTTTCATTAAATTTAATGTAAATGTTTATGTATTGAAGTAATATCAAAGTTTATATAGCATCATTAGAAGTGTAGACACGAAATCGGAGAAGAAGAAAATAAAATTTCGTCAAAAACAGGGTGTCGGTCGACCCACCAGTCGACCGGCACAGGTATAAGGGCCGTCGGTCGACCCACCAGTCGACTGGTATGGGAAGAAGGGGTGTCGGTCAACCGACACCCGTGTCAGTCGACCGACAGGCTGTGTTCCAGCCTTCCACGTTTTGAAATTTCGAAAATTTTAGGTTTGGCCCATTTTAAATTTTTGAAATTTTTATGTTTGTCTTGTTTTAAAATTTCAAAAATTTTATGTTGTACCTTAAGTTTGGAGGTGGTTATG
The DNA here is from genome assembly GCA_035668455.1 of Sarracenia alabamensis. NCBI lineage: Eukaryota > Viridiplantae > Streptophyta > Magnoliopsida > Ericales > Sarraceniaceae > Sarracenia > Sarracenia alabamensis. The sequence continues at coordinate 10,399 of JAULLH010525173.1, forward strand.
TTGAAAATAATTTAAGGGAAAATTTGTTTTAAAAAGAATAATAAAGTCTAGATTAGCTTAAGCGTTCCAAGGAGTTTTCTTTTTTTGAAGTTTAAATATTCACTATGTGTGAATGTTGGAAATTAACTAGAATTCTTTAAGGGGTGTTAGAAGATTATAAGTAGCAATTGTGGGTCCTAATTTATAAGGTGAATATTTGCTAGAAGCCTTTGGGTCCGTTGGAGACTATATTCAAACTGGTTAAGAAGATGGTGGGTGTTAGAGGTTTAGTGGAGGTAATGGGATGGTCTCGGCTCTCTCTCTTTTTATTTAATGAAATAACTTATTGAAGTTACCTTTTTATGGAAAGTTAACTTGTAGCATTTGAAGGTGGGTGTAGTGTGTCAACATTGCTTAAATGTTGCAGGGTATGTTTAGAAACTTAGATGTTCGAGTCGAAGTGTAGGAATCGAAACAAATGAGAGGGTAAAGGGAAACTTAGTTTCGAGGCCATAAGAGAAATTGAAGTGGGAAGTAGAAATCCTTGGGGTTCTTACCTTTAAGACTATCGATAAGTACTCCTAGCCTAACCAAAGGTTAGGGGGTATGAGGTTTCGTCAAGAAAGATGAGTTTGATAGCATTGTATCAAACATGAGTTGAAGGTAGTTTCCTTTATCCTAGGATGCTGGTATTACCAATTTAACTGAATTGGGGTTGGTGATAGGTGAAGAGTCATGTTGACTCTTGAAGTCGTTATTTTCTTAGTGAAAATAGGAGTTTTAAGTAACTTGTGAAAGGTAAAGGGTTAAAGTAACAGGTCGGGGTAAGCGGGCGGCTTAGGCTTTCCGCTGTTGATAGGAATGTTATTTCCTGTATGTTGGTACTTGAAGTAGGATTAATAATAATCTATT
>JAULLH010525282.1:0-11289 GCA_035668455.1 Sarracenia alabamensis
CATTTGCTCCTGATGGGTTTTATCCCATCTAATGGATCTACATGCTCCTAGACTTGATTAGAGTACATATACTCTATTTCAGATTCCATAGCCTTTGACATTAGTTTTACATCCCATTTTTGAAGTGCCTCATTATAATTGATGGGTTCGGTATCAAGTTCTTCTGGTATCTTGTCGAGTGACTCTCCCAAGAACATGAACCTCTCGAGTTGACGAACAACCCTCCCACTACGATGAGGCCTCTTCTGTTTTTGGCTCCACCATACTTACATCTCCCACTAACACATGTCTTAGGTAATCCGATATCCAAAAATGTTTAAGACAGCTTACGCCCAGCCCACAACTCCATAGGGGTACTGGGAACTACCTTAGTAGGTATTGAATTCAGAATATATGCCGATGTCTCTAACATAAATCCCTAAAATAAAAATTATAAATCCGAATAACTTACCATGCACTTTACCATCTTCTTAAGGAACCTATTCCTCCTCACCGCTACACCATTCTGCCAAGGCATCCTTAGTGCAGAAAACTAAGATGTAATCACATATCCTGACAAATAGTCCCTGAATTCCCGAGAGGTATTTACCACCATGATCAAATCATAGGGTCTTATCTACCTCTTTCCTGGACGTTTATTGGACGATATACATCAGAATGAACCAACTTCAACACTTCTTTGGCTCTAAGTTCCTTGGCCCGTAAAGGACCTCTTGGTCATCTTTACCCTCTAAATAGGATTTATATACTGGAAGTGCCTCCACTTCCAATGAACCTAATGGTCCATTTTCTACCAGTCTTTGTATCCTTTTTAGATTAAGATGACCAAATGAAGATGCCAAAGTAGTGTTTGATTCAGCGAAAAACCATTCCTATTTAGTGATAAAACATGTAAGTTATTCACCTCATAATTTTTAATAATAGAAATAATCGGGTGTGAAGCGTAAAGACCATTATCCAATGCACCATGATAGATAAAATGTTTCCCAACCTCAATATTGCAAAATTACTTATTACAGTAAACATAATATCCATTAATGCCTAATCAATAAATTGGAACTATGTCCCTTCTAATTTGTGGTACATATAAATGTTCGTTAAAGTCACACACCTATTTCTACTGAAACCTGGAACTATATTTCCCATTACAGTAGCAGTCCCTGGGAGTTATACCCCATCTGAAGGTAAACATTGCCATCTTTTAGTTGCTTGGTCACCTAGGACCCTTGTAATGAATTACAGACATGATTAGTGGCTTTTGTATCTACATACCAGGTGTCCATAGATGTAACCGCTAACCACAACTTAAAGAAAAGTGTTAGCCTAAAGGTTTTCAATCAAACCTTAATTTGGTTTTGACATATAACATCCAATTGATTTGATCATATTGAATAATCAATATTTTTAACTTGATTAAATCATTTTTGAAATTTGGTTTATATATCAATCATTAAACCATTATCATTTTGAAGTCTGGTTTTAATGGATATAACTATCACTAAATCATCATGATTAAGGCTCAAACATTAACAATCATATGATTCGGTAATTTAGGAAATTGTTAGGTTTATTATTGGATTTACTCTAACTACCTGTTTTCTTGAGAGAAAATATTTTTCAGGTACAATTTATTGAAGCTCAACAAAAGTTAAGAGAAGATAAGAATTGACATCTGATATTGAGCAAGGAAGCTCAAAAGAATGGCTAAAGAAGAAATCAAGATTCAAGCCCAAGTGTAGTGTCTCAATGATCAAAAGTCAAAGGGCCAAATTGTTTGAGTCGATACCTAGAAGAAATGGCCCGACGCCCAGGTGGTATTCTCTATGGATCAAGGCCACAACAAAGAAATGTGCTGCCTCCTTCAGACAGACGAGTCAACTCCTCGCTTCATTCTGGATTATGTAGCCCACAATGAGCCCACAACAATCCTTGATTGAGTCGACTCCCTAGAAGGCTTCTCCTGATAGAAGCTTGCATGAGCCAACCCAACGAAGACATGAGTCATCCCAAAGCTCCAATAGACTCTCAGTAAATCTCCAATGAGCTGACTCATCAGTATATTGACTCATCCCTTCGCTGAAGATAAGAATGATTCGATAAGGGTTGAGCTTACACCCTGCTATGCTTGAGTTGACACGAACAATGTGTTGATCAAGAAGTACAAGTAAGTAAAGCCAAGCTTTGTTACTTTCTGAAGAGAGCTCAGTTGCTAAAAACGATGCGAAGAAAAGGTTCAAGCTTTTAGTCAGCTTTTAAGGCTTAAAGGAGAAGAAGAAGAAGAAGAAGCAGAATCAGTAGGAAAAGAAGAAAACGATGAGATATGGATAAAGCATTATTGCTTGCAAGTGATCGATTTCTCTCTTAGTTTGGCAAACTCATTCGGCTGCTACCGAAGAGTTTGATTGCCCATAGGTGATCATGCTTCAAGCTGAGGAACCTCGAGCCAAAGATCACAAAGAGGAGCTCAAAATCTTGGAAGGAGCAGAATGTTTTGAAGATCAAAGATAGAAGTTCTTGAAGATAATTAGAATTGAAGTTTGGACATCCAGCAGTTCGTCTAGAAGATCTATCAGAACTCAAGTATCAATTCGAGCCTAAACACCATGAATAATTGCTCGCTTCCTTCATCACTTTAGTTGATCGATGTATCACGAAGACAAAGGGAGATCATCATTCAAGAAGAAGTCCTGCTGAGTAGAAAAGAAGAAGTTCAGCCAAGCTTCAAAGAAAATTTGAGATCAACCCAAGCTAAGGACGTTCACTTTCTCATGGATCTTCTACTGGATACAGAAGATATATGCATGACGTCGAAAGATCATCAATGGCCGACTTGAAAAAGCACAAATTTTCCATAAGCGAAATTGCCTATATCTCATACGGTATCAAGCTCAGTCATCAAGTCGAAGCTGCCGAATTCGAAGGAAGATCAAGGTTTTCGAAATCAAAGCTCAAGATCATCAAAATTCAATAGAAGAATTTGAAGATCAACGGTATTGGTTCAGAAATCATTCAGAGTTGATCAGCCAAGGAATGATTGAAGATCAAATTAAAAAACATCATAAGATCGAGAAAAGCTTTAGAAATCAAAAGGAACAGTTGATTGAGTTGTCCCTTGTCCAAGTGATTCGACCCTCAAGAAGCTAAAACATCAGCTCCCAAAGTTCAGAACAAGTTGAGTCGACACTAGATCAATATGAGTCGATACATTGAGCCAAAGTTCAGCATAGTAGAAGAAATGAGTTGGCCCTCAGAAGCTATGAGTCCACCCCAGGGCATATAGATCTGAATTCTTAAGTTCTCTAACGGCTATAATTCAGAACTTCAATGGCTAGTTCCTAGCTCCAACGGTCATAAGACTTTGAGAAGCTATTTAAGGAGCACTTATCCTTCATCGGGAAGGCTGGTGAAACATTGGTGAATAAAATACAAATCATTTCATCATCATACTTACTGCTCCTCTGCTCTGATCTAAATTCTTCCTATAATGAGCTTTATTTTTCAGGTTTCCTCATACCAGAATTTGATTGTACTCCTCTCCATTAATTCTCATTATTGTACTAATTATTTACGAGAGTGAGAGATACAATTGTAGTGAGTTTTTATTGTAAAACATCTCATCAATGGAGAACACTACTATAAACGAAAAATAGGGGATTATTTTTTGGAGCTTGGTTAAGCTCATCTAGGCTTTGAAGGAGTCATCCCGCAATCATCGTTTTTCCAACTATTGAAGAGTGAGCCCGTAATCATGTTTTGTTCGGGCCTTAAGGAGTGAGCCCGCAATCATCCTTGTATAGGTTTGGAAGTCAGCCCACAAAACTTCTGTAAAGGTTTAGAGTGCGGGTAAGTATTCTGTTCGTGAAAATCTCAAGGCAAGCTTGAGGAGTAGACGTAGGCCAGGATTTGGCCGAACCACTACAAATCTCATGTGTTGTGGTTGAGTACCTCTAACCTTAAACTCTTTACTTTCATTGCTTCAATTATCTGTTTTATTTATGTAAAAACAGAAAAAAGTTTAAATTAAAACCAGAGATTTTTAAAAGAGTTTTTTTTAATTCTGTGATATTTTTATAAACCCAATTTACACCCCCCCTTCTCGGGTTTCCATAGAAACCAACAATTGGTATCAGAGGGAGGCTCTACTATTAGGCTTAAAATCATGCAGAGCGATCTCTATGGCAAACATGAGCATATCTCGTATTTTGGCCGAAGGCCAATTTGTCTCTAGACCTCCATCTTTCGACATATCAAACTATTCTTATTGGAAAATAAGAATGAATTTTTTTATTCAATCTCAAGATATGGTGGCATGAAAAACTATTATAAATGGTCCTATTATTCCTAGCACTGCTAGAAATGGTAGAACCATTTAAAAATCTGAAAATTAATTTAATGATGATGATTGGAGAAGTCTGCAGATCAATGCCAAAGCAACGAACTTCTTACTCTGTGCTCTTGGACCCGAAGATTTCAATTTAATTCAAGGATGCAATAGCACCAAGGAAATTTGGGACAAACTCCATGAAGTTACTAAAAAGGTAGAAGATTCCACAATAGTGATTCTTCCAACTTAACTCTCATAGACCTCGGTAATGAGGTAACTTATCATTCCAGTAGTGATTTTGAAAATAATATTTGTGATAATGATGATGATGAGCTTGAAGAAGCTCTTGAGGATTGTTTTAATGCTATCAAAGATTTAAAATTCAAAAACAAATCCTTCAAAAATAATATCACCTCTTTAAAACAAAAATAAAATTTTTGGAAAAGGAAAGAGGAGACAGTGTTCCTAAAATCTCAACTGATCTTGAAAATGAAAATGTTTTATTAAAAACAAAGGTTGATGATTTAACGAAAATCGTAACTAAATTCTCACAAGGTGAAAAGAATTTAGACATGATTCTTGGGACTAAATGAATTTTCAATAAAGAGGGATTAGGCTTTAATCCATATGAGCAGAAAACGGTCCACAAGAATTCCTTTCTTAAAGCTAATCTTCCTAAGCCTATTTCCTACAATTCTTGTGGTAAAAATGGACATAAAACCAAATTTTGTTTTTATAAATTAATGGGCAACAAACCTACTAAAAAGGTTTGGAATAAAAAGGTTGATTCCCCACCAAAAATTGCTAAAGCATCGAGACATACCAACACAAGGCAATTCAAAAGAAAAGCCTTTAAAAGACCATCACCAAACATATACAGATATGACGGTACCTTCAGACCACGTAGGAGACCTAAACATGTGAGGCAATCCAAATGGAAAGCTAATTTTATATCGGCTCCTTATGTAAATAGGCACAATGCACCTCTGTGGAAAATATGCTTTACTGTGCTAATCCCTAATGGCCCAATAAAAAGTGGGTACCAAAAAACTACACATATGATCATTTTGTAGAATGTCAAGCAGAAAGATGGCTAAGGGACATGAAGGGCAAGTCAAAGCTCTTCCCATACTGAGGAACCGAGAATGATCATGAAAGGTTGATGAAGATCATCGAGAGTTCCAAATAGGCAAAGGCTAAGCAAGATAAATCAGTCACATATAGGTGACAAATGTGCAAAATAAAATGCTTGGCATTAGAATGCAAAACGGGCAACATCTAATCCTTTTGATTAAGAAAGTTTTCCAAAAAATATGCTTAGTTTGTTAATTGAATGCCTATGAATATTGCTTATATCATGTTATATCTGTTAGCACACATACAGATTTAAATTGCATTGAAAATCATAATCAAATATCTTCTACACTTTTCTACTGAATATGAAAACTGTCGACCCATTTTAGATATGAGTCGAGACCCTGTGTGCTTTTCCCTTCATCTGTGCTGCGTATTATAAGTATGAGTCGACCCTTCTTGAAATCAAGTTGACTCCATCTCATCTTGGTCCTCACATGACTTTATTACATATCCTTGAGATATTATGGATATATAAATGCATAATGCTTAATGATGAAATCTTCTTGAATATGGCATATATTTTATCAATCAAGAATTATTTTTTTGCTTAAAGAATCATAGTACTTAGTGATATGATTATTTTAGATGATTTTTGAAAAATGCATATGAATGCTTATGTTTTATTCCTATGAGCGTATGCTTGTTTATCATCTTGAGAAGCATTCCATGATTATTGGGCTATAAAGACTGAGGGGGAGATATGTTTTATATAATTTTTTTCCTGAGAAAAGACACTTCGTCTTTGTGTCTTCTTTTCTCTCTCAGATTTAAAACCTATCATCTTCCCGAGATGCTTGATCTTATCAAATGGTCCTTTTACCTTCCCGAAGATCACATCTCTCTATAAATCTTAAACGTCCATACATTATTATCATTCATTTTCTCATTCGTTTCAATGCTCTGTTCTCTACTCCTTCCCATGGATAAAAATCCTTCTGGCTCATCCTCATCTTCCACATCTATCCCTGTCAACAAGGATGCAGCCCTCTAATGGCTCGAATATGTTATTACTACTCTGCAATCTCTTGAAGCAGACATTCATGACCAGTTTAGCCATCTCATCACTCACTTGACCTATATTCAAGATCAAATCAATGCCGAGAATGAACCTCTTCTATCCGTCAGACAAGAGATGGCTACTGTTGCTGTTCAAATTAGTGACACAATCAAGAAATGGAATAGGCCACATGATCCGTGATTCCATCCAAGACACATTGACTATCTCCATGTGTTGGACACATTTTATTTTTGTCATTTTTGTCTTTGCCTAAAATCTCTGGATTGTAACTCCTTCCAATTTCCTGTAATCATCTCTTATGGAATACAATCCTTTTGATAATAAAGTCTTATGTGCTGTATGCAATTTTCTTATGTGAATGTATGGCTGTACTACATGATTGTTTATCCAAGATATTGTAGCCTAAAATATTTTCAATGAAGTTGATAACATTGAATATGAACAAGAACTTATGGTTGATTATCAATTGGTATTATATCCAATTTTTTTTTTAGAAAAACCTATAGTGTTTGACGGCCAGTAATTGAGTTATTTCGCTGATAAAAATTATTTCAATAAAATTCATTTTCTTTCAGTGAAATTCTCATAGACCCGCTCTGCTATAGTCATTTCGTTCAAAATATGATTCCAATGATTTTAGTCGTAATTTTGACAGTTATAAGCAATTCATATTTTACTTAAATAAGGGGAAATCCTTTAAGCTTAACGTGCTTTCTTGAAGAAAAATTAAAACTGACTGTTTTTATTTTGAACCATCAATCATTTCAAAGCAGAACAAAATCCTCAATATTATTCTTGCAAATTCATGCTTTTGTGGCTCAATTCCCTTCATTAAATGATATTTTAAACTCAAAAGGAGAAATCAAGACAAAAGGCAAAATTATTTAGTATCAATCTTTTTCAAAACATTTCACATCACCATCATATATGCATATTTTACATCTCTTAGGGGGAGAAAAATAGAAAAATTATTATATTTTCTGATATGCCTTGTATGCCTACTTTGTTTGTTGGCTATGTGACTTTGCATTATTTTCGTGATCATTCAATCTTTACATTATGAAGTAAATGATCTATAAAGAAAGATATGAATATATAATGGACTAATCTTTGAAAGAAAATTTCAGTTGCCTTCTCATAACTTCATCTTTTTCAAAAGTCTAATATTGAAATTATTTGCCATATTCAGTGACCAATGAAAAACATTCTGGAAAATCTCTTGAATGGTCAAGTCAACCACTTTTATAAGGGGAAGAAAATTTATAAAAACCTTTTAAAACTGCAAAATTAAAGCAATGGTACCCCATCTTAAAAAAAGAGGAAAGAATTTTTTTTTCGAATTATGACCTTGCTTGAATTTGCTTAATGGTGAATATTTCATACTTTCCGAAAAGGAGAAAACTCTTTCTCTTTACCAAATTGTCATTCAAAGGGGGAGAAGTAAGGGAGAAATTATTTCTTAAAGGGGGAGAAATATTCCTTATGTTCTTCACATATTTTGTCTTAACTTTACTTCATTTCCTCAACTTCCTTTTTGCTCTGCCAATGGAGGAGAAATATTGATTGATTTGCGTGTCTAAGTGATTTACATGTTTTATTGTTATGTTTAATTATTGGTATCATAAAGTAGTTCTAAGAATATTTGTATTACAACTGGTATCAGAACAATAATTGGTATCGTAGAGCTTACAATTTCTATATCCTTATAACTTTGTAAATCAATTGTTGTCATAGTTAAAAAGGGGAAGATTGTTCACCTAAAGGTTCTTCAATTAAATCTTAATTTGATTTTGACATATAACAAGCAATTGATTTGATCATATTGAATGATCAATGTTTTTAACTTGATTAAATCATTTTGGAAATTTGGTTTTGATAGATATATCAACAATTAAATCATTATTATTTTGAAGCCTTGTTTTGATAGATATAACTATCACTAAATAATCACGATTAATTAAGGCTCTAACATTAACAATCATGTGATTTGGTAATTAAAAAAATTGTTAGCCTTATTATTGGATTTACTCTAATGACCAATTTGCTTGAGAGAAAGTTTTTTTCAAGTATAATTTATTGAAGCTTAGCAAAAGTCAAGAGAAGACAAGGATCGGCATCTGATAGTGCGTAAGGAAGCTCAAAAGAACACCTGAAGAAGAAATCAAGATTCAAGCCCAAGTGGACTGTCAGAACGATCAAAAGTCAAAGGGCCAAACTATTTGAGTCGATACCAAGAAGAAATGGGCCGACGCCCAGGTGGTATTCTCTATGGATCGAGGCCATAACAACGAAATAGGTTACCTCCTTCAGACAGACGAGTCGAACCCTCGCTTCATTCTGGGTTGTGTAGCTCACAAAGAGTCGACACAAATCCTTTAGTGAATTGACTCCCTAGAAGGCTGCTCTTGATAGAAGCTTGCATGAGCTAACCCATCGAAGACATGAGTCATCCAAAAGCTCTAATAGACTCTCTGTAAATCTCTAATGAACCGACTCATCAGTATATTGAGTCATCTTTTCACGGAAGAAAAGAAGGATTCGATAAGTGTTGAGCCGACCCCCTGCTATGCTTGAGTCGACACCAGCAGTGTATTGATCAAGAAGTACAAGCAACGAAGCCAAGCTTTGTTGCTTCCTTAAGCGAGCTCGGCTGCTAAAAATGATGCGAAGAAAAGCTTCAAGATTTTAGTCAGTTTTTAAGGCTCAGAGGGGAAAAAGAAGAAAAAGCAGAATCAGTATGAAAAGAAGAGAGAGAAGAGATATGGATAAAGCATTATTGCTTGCATGTGATATCTTTCTCTCGTAGTTTGGCTAACTCATTCGGCTGCTGCCAAAGAGTTTGATTGCCCATAGGTTATCATGCTTAAAGCTGAGGAACCTCAAGCCAAGCATCACAAAGAGGTGCTCGAAATCTTCGAAGAAGCAGAAATTTTTGAAGATCAAAGATAGAAGTTCTTAAAGATAATGAGAATTGAAGCCTGGACATCCTGGAGTTCATCTAGAAGATCTATTAGAACTCAAGTATCAATCTGAGCATAAACACCATGAATAATTGCTCGCTTCCTTCATCACTTCATTTGATCGATTTATTACGAGGACAAAGGGAGATCATCGTTCAAGAAGAAGCCCTGCTGATTAGAAAAGAAGAAGTTTAGCCAAGCTTCAAAGATCATTCGAGATCAACCCAACCTAAGGACATTCACTTCCTCATGGATCTTCTGCTAGATACAGAAGATATATGAGTGACCTTGAAAGATCATCAATGGCCGACCTGAAAAAGCCCAAATTTACAATAAGCGAAATTGCTTATATCTCATACGATATCAAGCTTTGTCATCAAGTCGAAGCTACCGAGTTCGGAGGAAGATCAAGATTTTTAGAATCAAAGCTCGAGATCACCAAAATTCAATAGAAGAATGTGAAAATCAATAGTATTGGATCAGAAATTATTCGGAGTTGATCAGCCAAAGAAAGATCAAAGATCAAATTAAAGAAAATCATACGATCGAGAAAAGCTTCAGAAATCAAAAGGAGAAGTTGATTGAGTAGACTCTGACACAAGTGAGTCGACCCCTGAGAAGCTAAAACTTCAGCTCTCAATGTTCAGAACAAGTTGAGTCGACACCAGATAAATATGAGTCGATACCTTGACCCAAAGTTCAGTGCAGCAGAAGCAATGAGTCGACCCTCAGAAGCTATGAGTCGACCCCAGCGCATGTAGATCTGAATTCTAAAGTTCTCCAATGGCTATAATTCAGAACCTCAACGGCTAGTTCCTACCTCCAACGGTTGGAAGACTTTGAGAAGTTATTTAGTGAGCACTTATCCTTCATCGAGAAGGTTGGTGAAACATTGGTGACTAAAATACAAATCATTTCATCATCATAGTTACTGCTCCTCTGCTACTATCAAAATTCTTTCTACTGTGAGCATTATTTTTCGTTTCCTCATAGTAGAATTTGATTGTACCCCTCTCCAATTATTCTCATTATTGTATTAATTATTTCTGAGAGTGGGAGATACAATTGTAGTGAGTTTTTATTGTAAAACATCTCATCAAAGGAGAACAGTACTATAAACGAAAAATAGAGGATTATTTTTCGTAGCTTGGTTAAGCTCATCTTGGCTTTGAAGGAGTGAGCCTGTAATCATCCTTTGTCCGGGTTTTGAAGAGTGAGCCTTCCATTATCTATTTTATTTATCTAAAAATAGAAAAGAGTTTAAATTAAAACCAGAAATTTTCAAAAGAGATTTTTTAATTCCGCGATATTTTTATAAACCCAATCCACCCCCCCCCCCCTTTTGGGTTGCATAGAAACCAACAATAAGGTATTACCTGTATTCACGTTCCTCTTTCGGTGAGGACAATCTCTTTTCTAATATCCCAGTTTCTAACAATAATAGCAACTACCCTTAGGCATCTTAATCTTTGCCTTGGTAGTTGATGGCTCCTACCCACCAACCCTTTGTGCATTGTCCTGTTACATCGCTTTGTTCTTCTTATTACCACCTCTTGGCCTAGAAGGAGAAACTTTTTGTGCAACATACACATGTGCTGACTTCTGGATACCACCCCTCTGCTGACTGAAATGAATCAGGCAGTGACTGGAGCACGATATCAATTTGGAATTTTGCATTGATCTCAGCTCTAAGGACCTCCAACTCATTAAGAAAACCGATCATTTTCAAAACTCGGTCCCTTGGTGGTGTACACTATGCCATGTTCATGTTCATAAGACCCATCATGGTAACCTGCCTTGCTGCCCGACCTTGCTCGCCAAACATTTCTGTAAGGTTAAAGATCATATCA
>JAULLH010525390.1:511-11288 GCA_035668455.1 Sarracenia alabamensis
GCTATTTTGAACGAGAGAATAGATATTGAGTTTTATTTATTTTTTATCCAACCTACCACTCTCTTACCATTCAAGATGGGCTCCCCCTCACCATCCATATTAGAAGGAAGAAGTGAGTGAGATAAGAAATGTGACGTCGTGGACAACTCTTCATTAGTAGTGACCTCCCTTGAAGAGATGGCACAGAAACATGAAAGGACTCGTATTCGCAAAAAGTGACATCAATAATGACATATACCTTGCAAGAATAAGGATAAAAAAAGTTATAACCTTTTTCACTTGTTGAAGAACTATTTAGCACACACCACAAAGCTTTGAAATTGAGTTTTTCTTAAAGTGAGAGTTTAAACAAAGTCCCTGAAACCAAAGATCATGAGGGAAGAGAAGCGGAGCGAAAAGACAATGAAAGAAGTTCTAAAGGGAACTTAAACTCAAGAACACTTGAGGGTACCAACGCAACTAGTTGGGTAAAGAATGCCATTCTCTTCTAGGTATGATTGAAACTCTTCATCAATACATTCAGTACTATTATCATTGTGAAGAACTTCGATTTTTTGAGAAAATTGATTGAGAACCATTTTGTGAAAGGCTTTAAATTTAGAAAAGACATCATTCTTGCTTCGAGGGAAATATACTCAAATAACACAAGAGTAGTAACTGATAAAGGTAACAAAACAACACTAACCAAACAAAGAAACAACACTGGAGGCCCCTTACACATCAGAATGAACTTCCATAAAATGCGATGTGTTTCTTTCATTAATAGAAGGGTAACTAGAGCATTTATGCTTGATAAAAGCACAAGCATCACCAATAAAATTACTGCAATGACACGACTTAGTTAAGATAGGAAAGGGGTTTTGGGAAACACCAAAAATCTCCTAAATTATGATTCCATTGATGCAACATATGAAGGGAATAATGAGTGATATCTTGGACTGCCAGCCGAGGATAGTATGAGGAAGGAGAGACAGCATCCAAAATATATGGGCCACCATGTGCTGCTAATAGTTCACCTCGTGTCCAGCTCCTTAAAGGATAATGTGTAGGAAATAATGTCCCAGAGCAGTTCAAAGAGTGGGTAAGGCTATTAGAGAGCAAATTAGTAGAAAAATTAGGAAAACGAAGAATAGAGGAAAGAGAGATCAATAAAGAATAACAGACAGAAGATTTCCATGACATAGAGGATAAAGAACCATTAAGTACTCTGACGTTATCCTTATCAATACATGAAATGTAGGAAAAAAGAGGTTTGATGAACTTGTGATCAGCGACTTCAGAATCAATAATAATCAAACTCCTGCCACAAGCTACTCAGCTCACCATAATACTCAACAATTGGTCTCTCTTTCCTGATTTAACCCCCGAATCTTTTTTCACAACTCATACGCTTGAGCATCGTTGTTCCTCTGAGAATAGGTTTGTGCTGCGACTATCCAAATTTTATGAGCGGTGTCTTGTAGTTAAAAAAACACAACTGATAGGAGGCTTAAGGCTTACCAGTGTCCATTATACCCGAAAATCAGAGTCTACACAAAGGTCGCTGGAGGTCCAATTCAAAGATCACAATATTAAGGAAACCAGTAGATAGTAGAGAAGAACTGAAAAAAAGTACCAATGCAAATAAAAGTAAAAGACAACCTGATATAAGCCTCATAAATCAAGAAAGAACAGCTAAAAAATTTGGAGCTGCGAACAACATTTCGACCAAGCCAGCGATAGGCCAAAAAAACGTAATAAACAACAAAGATCTTGCTCAGGAACTTCCAAGAAGCCTTAGTCGGCACCTTATGGGGAGGATTCAAGCAACCATTGGAGCATATTTGGGAAAAAAAGCCAGATCGCAAAATGAAAAAATAAAAAAAAGAAATAAATTGAGAAACCAAACCAAATAAACAAGAAAAATTGAAATATTTACGAGAAGCTTCGTACCCTAGTCAATCATACTGGGTAGTTTTCTTTCAAGATCAGCTGAGAAACGAAAGAAAAAAAAAAAAAACAAACAAACAAACAAAATTGAGGAAGGCTCTAGTACCAAGTTAGATTTCAAGGACAGAAGAAATAAATTTGGGGAGAGAAAGAATGGAGAGAAGAATCAATAGACGTCTAATGAGAGAGTTGCTAAAACTTGGGCTACCTCTCCAAGTGTCATTGTATGTATAATATAGAGACAAGGCACAAATACTCTTGTACTACACTAAGCATATTACTTGAACAAAAAATCATATTTATCTTGTAAATGCCTCAAAATATATTTAGAGTGCATAAGTTGCACTTTAAATATTGCAAAACATTGTTACTATGAGGAGATTCATCACATAGAATTTGGTCGAAGGGTTTAAAAAGTGTCCTTGGAATGTCAACAAAATATTGAAAATGTGTTTGTTATTATAAATTTTGTTTTTTTTAGTTAAAACATGTTTAAGAAGTTTCAGACCCTCTTTAGGGTGTTGGAAGAGTATCGGTGTCCGACACGATCCGCTTCTTCCATAGAGGTGTCTATGCATCTTAGGGAAAGAGTATAATTACATGACGATACTTGAAAATTGATCTTTTTTTTTTTTTAAATTCCAAGGCTTTTATTGAGTATCATGCTTTGGATGTTAAATAGCTTGATATACATTGTTGGGTTCATTTCCTAATAGCTTATGTTTTTGGGACAATTGGTGTCTCAACATGGTATTAAAGCTCTAGTTCCATGATGTCTTGGGTTCAAGTCTCGTGATGTGTTTTTCTGTTATATTTGTTATTGTGTACTCTGTGTTGATACACATGTTCAATTTGTTTGTCTTTCCACATATGAGACAGGGTTGCACGTAAGGTGGAGTGTTGAATAGCTTGATATACATTGTTGGGTCCCTTTTCAAATAGCTTAAGCTTTTGGGACAATTGGTGACTTAACAGATGCTATACAGCCTCTACTGATATTTGAATTTTCAGAGTGCAGGGGTACAGTTTCCTCATAGGCCTCATGTTATTCCATCAAATTATCCTACATCAAATGAGAGTAAAAGTAATTCATCTGGTGGGGAACCTTCTCCTTCTAGACCTGAAAGGGCTCAAGGAGCAGAGCCTCAGGCTATTGCCGAATCTAGGTATCCTCATTACCCACAAAAACACATATTGCTGCTCCTTCATCCCTACATTGGCCCCTTGGCCCTTTACTTGGGCTTTATGTTGTGCCAACAACCCTCTAATCTACTTCTTTTTCGTTCAGAAAGTGATGTATGATTTTACTGTTTCGATTTTACATTAGTTGTTAACCTGTACAATGCATGGCGTCGAGAGTGACATACAATCACATTTGATGTATGTTATCTGATTCTTTGGAAAAAAAAAAGAATTAAGTACATAGGAGAAATAGTTAAAAAGAGATTGCAAACACGTTAGCTATATGATTCATTTTCCCTTGGTTTAATTTTGCTTGGTCTAAAAAGCTTCCAGAAAATTTATGACATTCCAAGATTTTTAATCAAGCCAACCTTGTTCTCTCTTACAAGGCCCACGGTTCACCTTAAATGCTTATGCTGGGAATGCATGTAACTACCCTTAGATTTCAGATCACAATTATAAAACATCTAAAAAAGATAAATTTATCAAAAACAAAATTTAGGCAATATTCCTTTTCATTGACTTTACCATTAGTGATTGTTTGATTGGGATTCTAATGCAACCCTAGTTTTACATGAGATGTACTGTGACAATACGCTGCAAAACTCTCCCTTAAGAAAAAGTCTAGAACCAGGGGTAATAAAGCACACTTTTTTTTTTCTTATGCAGGTCACTTAATAAAACATTAAAACTAATGGTGATGCAACCCCAAGTTTAGCGGAAATGCACTGCGACGATACACTGGAAAATTTTCCCTTAAGAAAATGTATAGAACCAGGGGTAATAAGCAACCACACTTTTTGTTTAAGCAGGTCACTTAGTAAAACTCAATTTAACCACTGTTTAGTACAAGTGAAATAGTTTGTATTGGCACGGAGCAATGAGGAACAAGTGATGGAGAAGTCTACAGATAGAGCAACTTGAGAAGATAGCAACCAGAATTCTCAGAACTTTTCCAAAATATTTTTTGGAATTACATTTGAAATGAGCATTCCAACCCCTTGTTCCCTAATTACAGGTAACAATCCAAGTGTAGCATGCGTGAAATGGTCTTGTGATAGCACATCACAATTAAGTAGATGTTGACATCATATGCTAGAAAACAATACAACCAAAATTAATTCACATCCTAAAAATAAATTACTGTCCTAAAACTAGAATGTCATTATTGTCAGTTAAGAAATAAATTCTATTGATCTCTCCAGTGAACCAACTACTTTGGCTCACCCCAGCATACCTTTTACATCTCTTTGATGTCCAAAAATCAATATCCTCAATATACTTATCAATAATGTAGACCTAATTGCAAAAGCTAGGATAGCAACCTCTTTAGGGTTTGGTGGCTCTCTATGAAACAAGTATAAATTGACAACATCTAGTGAAATAGGGACGTGAACAAGAGGATCTAGAATTAGGCATTAGTTCCGAACTTCTTGTGAATGTTAAATGGTCAAACATTATTGGATTCCATGAACCAAGTACTTTGGCACACCCCAACACACCCTTTACATGTCTTTGATGTCTAAACATCAACATCCTCAATATACTTATCAGTAGATCTAGACATACTTGAAATGGCTAGGGTAGCAAGGCCTGACCTCCTAGTTATTCAAGAATAGTGATATTGAGTTTCTCGACCCGTTGCCTTAGGATTAGTCAGTTCTATTTCTCGATGAAGGCGGAAAAAGAGATATAACTCAGTGGTAGAGTGTCACCTTGACATGGTGGAAGTCATCTGTTCTAGCCTGATTATCCCTAAACCCAATGAGAGTTTTTCTATTTTGACTTGCTCCATTTTTAAGAGTTTGTGGCTCTCCATGAAACAAGTATAGATTGGTAACATCGTATACTAGTGAAATAGGGACTGTAATGACTCGGCATGTTTTCATTTTAATAAGTATTTAAATTAGGCTACAGAATAATATTTAAACGAGAAAATTGGTATGATTCTAGAGCTCGTTTGATAACCGTTGTAGATTTAATGGGATTGATAGTGAGGTGGGATTAAGAATGAGATAAGATGAGATTGGCAAGGAGGTCAGATTAAGAATGAGGTGGGATTAGATTTTTTGTGTTTGATTTGAGTAGGGTTAAGTAATGGGATGTAGATTTTTATGTTTGATTTGGGTGGAATTGGATAAGGTGGATATTATTATATTTGTTAATTTCTACTTTTACCCTGAGAGTAATAAATTAATAAATATGTTTTTTATTTTTTAGAAATTAAGCTAGTAAGTTAATTTTTTTATTGTTTTTTTTAACTTTCAATTTTTTTATTAAAATTAGAAACTATAGAAACGGAAATTTATAATTAAAAATGAGAAAAACCCTTGTAGTAAAAAATTAATAAATATGTTTTCTAAATCTTATATTAACTGCTAAATTAATTTATTTTAAAATTAAATTAGATAATATAATAAGTTAAATTTATTTACTATGTGAACATTTTTTATTTTTCACTATTTTTTTAAAATTTTCAATATATGTTTTTTTAATTTTCAAATTCACTCATTAGATCAGTTTTAAAACAAAGAAAAAGCAAACAGAGCCTATTAACAGTTGGATGATTCTCGATCCACCCAAGTCTCATTAACAAAACAGAGGATCTCGCTCTTAACAAAATTCACACAGTCGTCCTTCTCTCTCTCACATCAATTGAAGCAGAAGAAATATGTTCATAATGGAAAAACAGCAAATCCAAGATGAAGAGCCACAGATCGCAAATTTATGTTAGTGACAAATGGAAGAAATCGAAGTAATAGAAAATCTATATTATCCTTTTTTCTGCCATTTTTTTTTTCAGTGGAGAAGAAATAGTAAATAAAAAAAGAAGAAATCGAAGAAGACGACGAAAACAAATCGACGCTCATCGACTGGTTGTATTCTATTGATTGTTTACGGGCATGATTTGGCCGTTTTAGTATGGTTATGCACCAGTTTGGTCTTTTAGAATCTGGCAAAGATCACACGGTATTCTATCGACGCTCATCGACTGGTTGTATTCTATTGATTGTTTACGTTGATGATATTGTCATCACATGTGATGATGCGATGGGCATTTCGGCATTGTAACAATTCTTGCAATCCAAGTTCCAAACCAAAAACTTGGGAGAATTGAAATATTTTCTTGGAGTCGAGGTGGCACGGGGTAAGAAGGGTATTGTTATTTCTCAAAGGAAGTATGTGCTGGATATTCTAGATGACGCGGGATTTTTGAATGCAAAGGGGGCTGAATCGCCTATGGACCCGAGCATTAAACTTCTCCCTGATGAAGGTGTTGTTTTTTCTCATCCCGACAAATATAGAAGAATGGTTGGGAAGTTGAATTATTTGACAACAATGACAAGACCGGACATACCCTTTCCTATGAGTGTGGTGAGCCAATTCATGGCTGCTCCTCGGGTCCCACATTGGAATGCCATGGTTAGAATTCTACGTTATCTCCACAGTAATCCCGGTAAAGAGTTGCATTTTAGTGATCATAGTCATTCTATGATGGGAGGGATATTCTGATGCTGATTGGGCGGGATGCCCCATTGATCGACGGTCCACTTCTGGATTCTCTATATTTATCGGTGGCAATTTTATCTCTTGGAAGAGCAAGAAGCAGGATGTGGTTTCGAGGTCGATTGCAGAAGCAGAATACCGAGCCATGGCTCTGGCCACATCTGAGATTTTGTGGCTTCGTCAATTGCTTAGTGAGCTGGGTGATCCCTGCAATGGCCCAACGAAGCTTTGGTGTGATAACAAGTCTGCAGTGTATATTGTCACTAATCCGGTATTCCATGAACGTACTAAGCATATCGAGGTGGATTGTCATTTCATTCGACATGAGTATCAGAATGGTGTGATTGTGTTCGGTGCTGTTCGTACTGGCGAGCAATTGGCAGATATTTTTACTAAATCCGTTCCAGGTCCTCGGGTTCGATACATATATAACAAGCTGGCATGTTAGATATATATGCATCAGCTTGGGGGGGGGGGTGTTAGCTTTATTATTACTATTATTATTTAGTGTGGTTAGACATACCGTTTCTTATTATGGAATATCGTTATTCTATATATAAAGCGCTTACGTGCCCCATTAGGGTTAACGCCTTCATTCTAAACATATTTGTTAACATGGTTGGTAGTCGTATAGTAGATCTCGATCCTATGTGTTACGTGTTATATGCTATATGCTATGTGTTATATGTTATGTGTGAGCATGGAGGTTGGGCTTTGGGATGACTTGTCTTGCCTTGTGCGTTCGACTAACTGATTTAGGGTTCTCGTTAGAAGGGTGTTTGGTAGAAACCGTTTCTAATAAGAAATCCATATAAGTTATAGGATTGGTGTGTCATCTCTAAGTACTCCTCGGTATGTGGTATGTGTCTATATGATGCATGATAGTTACGTATCTATCTGATTACGTGTACGCTTCTATGTCGACGTGGTACGATAGGAGGCTTTGTAGTGATAGTGTTCGTTGCGACCGAGTGTAGCCGGTGCGTTGTTAGGCGAGCTTTTCAGTTGCGACCTGTCGTTTGTGTTCTCCTTAGTGAGGAGTTATCGTTATTGAGGTGTTGTTCAATGCTTCCGTATGATGGGGGGTTTTAGGCCCGAGGATATGTTTGGTAAGGATAGGTAAAAGTGTGTTCACTCGGTGATGGTATGGTGGTGTTGTACCCAATTGTTTGGTAAGGATAGGTAAAAGTGTGTTCACAAGGAAATATACAAGATTTGAACTCAGGACCTCCTGCAACTAGAGCTCTGCCCAACCATGTATATCAAGTTATCAAATAATATTTATATGGCATAGCTTCTTTAGTTTTCTTACAAAGTTGTCTATTCATTAGTGATGATTCTTGAAATTTGTTGACAAAGAAGTTGAAACTAGATGATTTTTGAAATTTGTTGACAAGGCTTGATTTCGTTTGGTTTTATTATGTAGACATTTTGTAGAGGTAATGCACAAATTAAAATTAAAAAGCATGCAACCTTGATTTTGCAGAGATTCATAATTATTCACCCCTAATACCATACGAGACGACTAGCAACATAGTTAAGTATCTATCCTTCCCTAATCTCTACTCATATTTAATCAATCAACTTGGAAAAAAAAAAAGTTTCTAACCTATCGTTTCATTCTAAGCATTTACAAAAACGGAGACTCGTAAAATATCATGTCATATCAGGTGAAAATAGAAAACTGATGGTGGCATGTCGCTTCTTATTAACCGAAAAAGAAGAAAGACTTATACGTATCTGATTTGTGTATTGAATCATGGATCAAATTTGAAATGAGTAGTGGGTAGAGGAAACAACCAAGGGAGGCAATCACCAAGAGGATTATTAAAGGTGGGAATCACCATGGAGGGAGGATCTTGTGATTGGTGACGGCATTCCGAGGTGGTCCGACAATAGCTGGCGATAGTGGAGAAGTTAGGATACTCTGAGGTTTTACTAGATAAAAATCATCTCCAATGTCGAACATGTTAAATAGGGGTAGATTTAGCTCCAAAAAATGATGGTTGACGATGACAATGACGACCAACAATGATGATCGGTGTTGGTGCGTGGTAGAGGAAGGAACTGGGTGGACATGTCCGACAGTGGAGGAGGAGGAAGAGGAGGTGATGGCTTGTAAGGAGAGTTGGTAGGTACATGGTCGGCACAGATGGTGATCGATAAGTAGAGGTTGCAAATGAGAGGCACAGGTGTGAGGTGGTGGTGGTAGGTTATGGTGACAGCTACTGGTATAATTGGTGGCCGAAGGTGGCGGCAATGATGGTAAGTGACAACAGTAGGTGCATGTGACAATCAATGGGAAAAAAGTGGCAGCTAAAAGATGTATTGATCATCGCAACCAGAAATGGTTGGTGGGGGACGACTGTTGAGGGAATATTGTGGGTAAAGGTGGGGGAGGTGGTTTGTACAGGTTACAGCTAGTACTGGAGGTGGTGGGTTTAGAAGGCAATTGATGGGGGAAGATAGTGGCTGAGATGATGGCAAGCGGCGTTTGCTGATGATGGTAGTAGAAGATAAGGATGATGAGAGGCATTGGAGTAAAGAGAAGGAAAATGAAAGATTATTTACAATACAAGTGAACATATTTTTCTTTTAACAAAAATTGGTAAATTTCTAAAACTAATTATATTTTTTTCAAAATAAAAACAATGTTATCAAACCTGTTTTATTTACATCTCATATAATCGCAAAATAAATAAATATATATATATATATATATATATATATATATTTTGACGTAAACACAACGAAACGGAGCTTAAGAGTGGGTTCGTGGCTTTTCTGTAGGAAATACTAGCATGGCAACCTAGTTCTATTGTTCCAAAAGTCCTCTAAGATGAAGAGAGTCGTCTCGAAATTGGAAATAGATAGGCAACACCAAAACACAAAATCTTATTATTCCAACGGTTTGCGGACAATGAAGTTGTGAACACATTTTTTTACAAAAATTGGTAAATTTCTAAAAGTGATTATATTTTTGAAAATCAAAACAATTTTATCAAACATATTTTATTTACATCTTATAATTTTTTAATAAAACAAAAGATTTTGATGTAAACATTTACGAAACGGAGCTTAAGAGTTTTTATTTTTATTGGAGGAGCTTAAGAATCTTGTTCACGGCTTTTCTATAGGAAAGACTAGCATGGCAACCTAGTTCTATTGTTCCTAAAGTCTTCTAAGATGAAGAGGGTCATCTCGAAATTTGAAATGGACAGGCAAAACCAAAAAACAAAATCTTATTATTCCAACGGCTTGAGGGGCAATGAATGGAGTAAATGGTAAGAATAAATACTTGAGCATGTTGTGAATAGAAAAGAGGACAACAATTTGAGAATTGAAAATACAGGATCCGGCCAAAAAGTAAAAGCAAAGAGGGGGTGCACAAGAAACACAGGCAAACACAGGCTCAATAAGCACGGGAAAACACAGTACTATGTAGTAGGCTTAAATACAAAAATCTCATATGCTGATGTGCTTAAGAATATCCTAAGAGACTAACACCACCAATGACCTTGTGTCATCTACTTGCATGTCTTGAATTCAACTATACTTGTAGGGATGTCATGGCCTAAGACGTGTGGTGTTATGCTTGAGCCACACACGAATGCTATCATATGGTGCATAAAGTTATAAAACAACTCGAGCACGGCTTTGCTAGAGGAGTGGAATGGTTAATGCACTTCTGGCCTAAAGATCGACTTTTCCTTGCTCGGTGACATGTTAAGTGCACTGTTTAACACGCACGTACACACGAAGGGACCACTGTGGTAATGAGAGTAACCCTTGGAATCGTGTGCGGGTATAGGGCACCCATGGTTATCGGAGATGAGCAGTATAGAAGTGGAATGGATAAAGAAGCTTGTTAGGCAAATTAGGCATCAATGCTAACACATGCGTGTGTAACTTGTTAGCCTTACGACATGAAACTGTAGTTGAGCAAGTGCCTTGCTTGAGAGCAAGCTGGGTCCAAGGATGTGACTATTGTCGTTGGATGTTTAATCAAATATATGAAGTCTTGCCATTGCATCTAGGATATATAGTGTAAAAGAGAATACAAGAATATTGGGAAAAGCTTAGCCTCTCAATTAGAGAGCCCCTCTATATATATTAATAACTAGAAACTATACAACACAACCCTAATGGGCCCTTATAA
>JAULLH010525498.1:0-11287 GCA_035668455.1 Sarracenia alabamensis
GACCCGATCTTCCCCGCTTCATGCGATGAGTCAAATACTGGACAGTATATACGGACAATGCATACATACATCATACAAAAAAGTAAATATGAATCCCAATATGCATCACATCTCAATATGAATTCTCATTAATATGCCGGGATCCCGGATAATAAATACATAAAAGCATGGCTTTTAAGCATAATTTCCTAACAATCTGAACCATACCGGCTATACAGGCCGACCGACGATCCATCTTGTTCACACAAACCACAGAACCGGTCAATGAACTCACTCCGATCCCTCATATCAATCAGACCTTTGATCTGGACATTTTAGTTCGGTAACAAACGTATCTTCGACAACAAGTTACGGGATAACGAGTAATGATAATGGGGAAAACATATCAGACCGACCTCCAATCACGTTCAGGCACGTGTAAAGGTTCTGCACAAGGTAATAAATGAGAGTTAATGTTTTACCCTGTCAGCTTCTTTGGTCACGTGAATGACGCATATCCCGATGTTTGATCCAACGAACTTCAGTCCATCTCTGGAAGGCTCTCGTCTAAAGGAGCCACGTATCCGCCGACCATGCCATGCGTCGACCAATCAAACCACGTATATATTCATGGGTAGCCTTCACACAAGGTACACCATTAACTCACAAGCTTAATATACATTTCAGACATATTCATTGTTCATTTTCTTCTCCACCTTCTCTCTACATTTCAGTACCTTACAGCTTACGATTTCTTCTCCATCAGTTACTAACTTTATCATCGGAGAGGGTACGCCGGGACGCCGGCACCCTGTCCTAACCCGTTTGCTACTCGTTTTAGGCACATTGATCAATCGGTTCGAAACCCGATGGAATCTTGACGCTATCATCTAGTATTAAAATTTTGTGTCCTAATTTGAATTTTGTTTACAAGTCTAATTGTGAGTCATGCCAGTTTGTAAAGTACTTGTGTGTATCATATTATCCCAGAATAAATAAAAGAGCCAGTTTCCCTTTTGAAATTGTTTACTCATATGCGTGGGGTCTATGCCCAATGGTTTCGACATTGGGATTTCGGTATTTTGTATCTTTTGTGGATGATCATTCAAAAGTAACATTTTTATACTTAATGAAGCACCATTCGGAATTATACTCAGTCTTCACATCATTTTGTATTGAAATAAAGAATCAATTTAATACTACCATTTGGTACTACGCAGTGACAATGGTTGGAATACTTCTCAAATCAATTGTCAACATTTCTCACATAGCATAGTATAATCCATTAATCGTCATATCCTAATACACCTCAACATAATGGTGTTGCGAAAAAAAGAATCGTCACCTTCTCGAGGTGACTCAGACTATTATGTTTCATGTAAAGGTGGTAAAGCAAATTTGGAGTGAAGCTGTGCTTACAACATGTTACCGAATCAACTGGATGCCACCAACTGTTCTACAAGGTAAGACCCTACATTCTATTCTACTTCCCAGATAATGTCTCTTTCTTCTTCCACCTCGAGTCTTTGGTTATGTCTGTTATGTTCGTGGCACCCAACCTTACATCTCTAAATTGGGTGTTCGATCCTTAAAATGTATCTTCCTCATGTACTTACGGAATCAGAAGGGATATTTGTGTTATTCTCCTGATTTCAGTCATTTTTTTGTGTCCTGTGATTTTACCTTCGTCGAGCCATAATGTTACTATACATCCTATGTCGAGTTTAACCTTGCTCCATCCTCTATTGATGATGATTTCTTGCTATATCATATTGCTCATTCAGTGAAGACTCCAACTCCTCGTCCTGTACCTCTATAAGATGTTAAGCTTCCTCATGAGGCTTCTGCCAAGTCAGTAATCTTGTCACCTGATCCGAATTCATCATCACCTGAGACTGTAAGTGATGCTTCCATTGCTTTTCGTAAAATTTATTGTCAATGTTGTGACACTCCTCTTTATGTGCAATCATATAAGGGATTCTCCACCTCTACTCAGTGTTTGATTCTCACCCTAGATTCTGTGACTTTTCTTAGGATAGTACATGAGGCATTTTCTAACTCTGGATGGCATCATGTTATGGAAGAAGAAATGGAATCTTTGGAATGTAATCAGAATTAGGAGCTTGTTTACCTCCCTCTAGATAAGCAAGCTATTAATTGGAAGAGGGTCTACAATATTAAGGTCAATCCTGATGGTTCATTGGCACAATTGAAGGATCACCTAGTGGACAAGGGTTATACTCGGACATATGGTGTGGACTACTTTGATACATTCTCCCTAGTGGCTAAGATAACATCTGTCCACCTGATGATCTCTTTAGTTGCTACTCGTAGGTGGCTCTTACATCAACTAGACGTGATAAATTTCTTCTTACATGGCAATTTACGAGAAGAAGTTTACATGAAGCAACCTCCTTGGTTTGTTGCTCATTGGAAGATTAGGAAAGTATGTCATCTGAAACAATCGCTTTATGACCTTAAATAATCTCCACATGCTTGGTTTCGTCGATTTAGTGCGGTGGTTCAGGAGTTTGGCCTGAACCAATGTGGAAAAGATTCGAGTGTCTTTTACCATTACTCGGGGCATGACTTTTTTCTGCTAGTTGTATATATTGATGATATTGTGGTTACAGGAGATAACACTACTGAGATTAGTAATCTTAAGACTTTCCTATAGAGCTAGTTCCAAACTAAAGACTCGGGGGCCCTAAAGTATTTCCTTGGCGTGAAAATGGCACGAAAAAAGGATGGTATCTTTCTCTCCCAATGGAATTATGTGCTTGACATTATATATGTGGTAGGATTTTTGGAAAGTAGAGATAGTGAGATTCCTATGATTTCAGGTCAAAAGTTGGTAAGAGATTATGATAGCAGGGTGTTCTCTTATCCAGACAAATACATGCGGTTAGTGAAAAAGTTGAATTATCTGACCACCATGACACGTTCAGACATTTCTTTTGTAGTAAGTGTGGTGAGGCAATTCATGAACTCTCTAAGAATAAACTATTGGCAGGTAGTGCTTCGCATATTGAGATACTTGAAAACAAATCATGGTAAAGGAATGGTTTTTAGGAATCATGAACACTTCAACCTTGAAGGGTATTCAGATACAGATTGGGTAGGATCTCCTATTAATAGGCGATCAACCTCGGGATACTCTGTATTTCTTTGAGGTAATCTGATTTCCTGGAAAAGTAAGAAACATGACGTTGTTGCATAATCATGTGCCGAAGATGAGTACTGAGCCATGCGAATGGTAACTATTCAGATTATGTGGACACGACAACTTCTAGAAGAGGTTGGCATCCTATGATAGAATCTACAAGAATGTGGTGTGATAATTAAGTAGCTATGCACATTGCTAATTGTAATGCCCCGAGTTTCATACAATATATATATAAATTACAATCTTTAATAAACCAAATTTATAAGTCGAAGTCGAATCTTTTCGTTATTTAAGAAAATTTTCATTGTTAACTTAACAAAACTTATCATTTTTAAACCCAATAAACCAAGATTCTTTTAAATTGGAAATATATTATTTGTAGTAAATAAATCATTGACAAAAATGTTTATTTGAACCCCCAAACAGTTTTGAAAACAAACAAAATTTTGAAATTAGGAATAGGGGGATTCGCTTGACGAACCAGTGACCGCTCGAGCAGTTGTTTTAGATACTGCATATTAAGTGCAGATTCTGCAATCTGTTTGTGGTTTAAAAATGTTATATCACACCATTTCCTATTACAACAACTGAAATCAGGGAGAATTTATTTATCGAAACCAATGGTAATTGAAAAGCCATAGAATTATTCCATAGTTATTTGCTTGTGAACAAATTTTATTAACATACACGCAAATCTCCATTTCCACATCTTCACAACCTTATGGATTTTCCAAATTAAGATACACGTACATCAAGAAGTGAATACATTATCACCCAACTCATAATCCCAACTATCCATATCTCGTATGCATACAAACCATGATTTAATAATGAGTTCTACAACAATATAGCTTTATCATACAATGTCCTTCAAAATTACATAATAAGTAGTGCATGATTCCAAAAGAAAAGTAATACAAGCTGATTTCTTCTCTCGATAACTTCATTCGACATGATTAGTCTCCTTATTACCTGAAAATTTTATAAACAATTGGGCTAAGCCCAACAGTAGGAAAAGATTAAACTACTCATGATCATGATGTATGATATGATTATAGAAACGCAATTTACATATAAACACAAAGATATCAAAATTTAAACATTTCATTGTTTCAATTTTTGTTCCAAATATCATTTGCATAATTAGTTTTTCTTTCAAAAAAAACCTTTCATTTATTCTTAACACAAGCTTTTCATCCATTTTCATATCTTTTATCATAGTTTCTTTATACTTTTTTATCATAAGTTTTTACTATCATTTCCATTCCTTTATTTGTTTCCACCACACACACACCCAACGCAATACACTTACACACATCAAGTCTCTATTTTCGGATTTTTACCAATGGACACCGCGTGCTCTCATGTACACCTTTATGGATTTTCACCGAAAGACATGTCATAATGTATAATAATGGCTCCATGTACACATCTCTTTTACGGATTTTCATCGAAGGACCGCAACCCTTATATAGCGTATTGGCTCCATGCCATAGTGCTTTTACAGATGTTCATCGAAGGACACCAAATGCCCCCATGTATCCAATGGCTCTGTACCAACAAGTTATTTCTAGTTTCACCGAAGGATATCGCATGCCCCTATGTATGATATTGACTCAATGTCATCTCTTTTCCCAGGCCCACACACATACCCACACACACACAATTAATACTTTTTCTTTTATTCAAATATTGACTCACTACCTTCATCTTTCAAAAATTCACAATTTTTACATACACAACGCATAGACCAATGATATACATTTCTTTTCTCAAATGTTGGTTCCGTGCCTTTAAATTTCATATTGAATTTCCTTATCATAAAGTCATATTTGGCTCCATGTCATCATTTTCACATTTCATTTTCTTATCCCTATTTTTCAAAATATCTCCATGTTCGTACTTACCCAAATTCAACATGAGGTTCATAATTGTAATACTACACTCAATATGCCATTTCAACTCATTGTTCCATAATCATAAACAATTTCCCAAAGTTTCAAAAAAATCATTATATTTTCAATTTACTAACTTTACATCATAATTTTCAAAAAGTAACATTCAATTTCACCAATAAGATCATTAATTTTAAAATAAACCCTAATTTGTTTCAATTTTAAATCATAGCCCTTAATTCTTAAATCAATTCAATTATACACCTTCGACAACATATAGTTTTTCATAAGCATAGTTCAATTCCATCAATTTATCATTAAGTTTCAAATTCATATGTCATGCTCTAAGTATATTCAAGATTTAAATTGAAATCAAACTTTATATCACTTCAATAAAATTTCAATACACATGCATGAAAATAAGGTAGTAGAGTCTTAAACCTACCTCCTTTGAGAAAGAACCAGAAATTTCCCAAAGAAGTATCCCAAATTTGAATCCAAGCAAAAATTAGAGAATTCCTTTGAGGAGAATAAAGCAATCGGTAAGCTAGTTGTGATTCTCCAACAAATCTCTAAGTTTGAAGCTCAAATCTGCCTTGTTTGTACTCCAAAATCGAAATCCTAAAGCTCCCATTTTGTGTTTTGTGTTTTTAGATAGAGATGATGAAAATTCGAACTGAGTTCTCAAAATTTCGATTTGATTTATTTTCTAAAATACGACACATCGCTCGAGTAGTGTGGGGTCCACTCAAGCGGTCCATACTGGACCTTTTAGGTAGAGAGAGAAACCTATTGGAGACACTCCCATTGCTAGAGAGAGAAGCTCGCAATCAGAGAATTTCGGTTAACATTCCGTCACCGGAGTCCAAGTTCCGGTAAAATATAAAACTAATATTTTAATATTCTTGTCGGGATGCTTTTCTTTTTCAATTATAATTTATAATAAAAATAATATTTTCCCAAAAAATATTTTAAATTCAGTATTTATGGATAATATTCCTGAAGCTAATATAGATGGACACTACAAATCTAAAACCACAGAAGTGGGTGCTTCTTCTTCTTCTTTTCAAAATATAAAAATAGTCTTTCCCTCATTTGCTAAAAAAACATTTCAAACTCTCAAAGGCCGTTCCCTTCTAATTGATCACTGCGTTATAAAATATTTTTCTCAAATTCCTATAAATGCAACTGGAATTGTTAGAGTGATCATTTACGATACAAGGCTTGATACACTACATCAGGAACAGGCACAGTATGCATTCCCTGTTAATTGCCCAATACACTTAATTTATTATGGTACTTCATATGCTTCCATGAATGATGGGCAATATCCTTGGATAGCCAAATACAGGCTAGAAGATTCTAACATTAACCAGGGAATACATTACAGTAAAATGAAAGCGCTTGTCAAATTGACTACTGTGAAGCATCCTGAAAAAATCCCATACAAACCACCAGCATTCAGGATCACATCTCCAATATTTACAGAAGAAGATGTGGATTGCATTCATGTTGGATATGCACAACAAACAAAGGCCATATGTAGATCAATGTCTTCAATAGCATTCCCAAGGCACGGAGGCCCACTTCTATTACCTGATATCTTCTATCAACAAGCTCGTTCTTCAATATCTGGCCCAAATATTACTGATGGGCTTGATATTATTGATAGGACCAATATTAATATGGGCCTTACCCACGCCACAAAGTCCATTATAGATCCAGGCCCATCATGTTCTGAGATAGGGTTCAATAACTCAAAGTCCATCAATCTAGAGCCCAATGAGCTGGCACAGATAATTACAAATGCTGTATCATCTGTACTGATAAATGATCAGGCCCAATCAATTAGGAATGAGCCTACTGTAAAGCCCAATATTTAAATGGGCCTATTGTATAAATATATGGAAATATTCAAACTAATGGGCCACATTACAAGTGTGTAAGAAGCCCAATGTTAAGTTTTTTAAGTTTATTACAATTATTTCTAATGTATGCTGCTGCTCAGCCATTTCAAAATATATGATATGTTAATGAAGTTGTATATTGTATGTATGTTGCTGTATTTATGCCATAAAAGGTTCTTCATTAATGATAAAATGTCAGACGACTGTTTACATTAAATGTAATATGTGAGGGATTATCACTCTCCCAAACTAAATACAACAATAAAGCATTATCCCTCACATTCCCATAATTCCCTCCTATATTAAGCCCCATATCCCTAAATATAGTAGTAAAACTCTTTCTACCTCTGAAGCATATGTATTTCTTGATACTCTGTATACATCCATTTGTTTGAGTATTAATATGTCTCTTCTCATGAATTAACACCTTGAAACGGCTCAACTGATCTACACGAATATGCTGATCCACCAGTAGGCCTCCTTTACTAGATGGACTCCCAAATATGTCTTTAAACGTAGGCATTGAAGTAGTCGAAGGTTCCCTGTCCAAAACCAAAAACATACCAAGATATCCCTCGATATACATATCATCATCTAAAGATTGACTTTGATCCATTAGAACATCCCCATTATGCTTAACACGCAAATGACCATCCATATTGACACTCCCTATGCGTATGCGATGACCATGATGATCACTTGTTCCCTGGCCTAAAGCAGGTAGATTGATATAATCACACCAATGTGATCCGTAGCTCACACCATCCAAGGGGCCAATACTCTTACCAAACAATCCCCTATCTTGACCATTGGGTCTTCGATAACATCCAAATAAGTACGTTCTTCTCCCATACTTCAATTGGCCATACCCAGTTAAGGGTTTGACAAATAAACTTCGTTTCCTCTTGTACGAATACTTAGACGGAGTAGAAGGAATATAATTCCTCTTAAATGCTGATCGATGATACATTATTATCTATTTTTGAAAAGAGATATGTCCTCATAATACAACGAACATATTTATACCAATAGTAGTATATAATTAACAATATCTGACTGGATAATGGTAATGACACGCGTCCATTTAAACAGTTAATTATATTCAAATTTAAAATTTAAATATAATATAAGTACAATATAACAATTTACAAAATTGTTTACATTTTTTATATTATAATATATGTTTATGCACATTAGAATCTTCGATAATATAATATTTAAATGATTTAAATATTGGTATTACAATATACATATATTTATATTGTGCACCCAGGTTATATTCAGTATATGAGCAGTTAACGAGCTCAAATATTTAAATTTTTGAGTTTTAAATTTAATTACACAACAGTATTCTAACAACTAATTTATTACAACTCTTTCAATAAGAGAAGGGTGGTCAGTGCGTCCTGGGGACCACGCCAATAACATTTTGAATAGCAGTACTGTTGGTAGTGGAATGTGGGACCCACTCAAAAATTTCGACGGCCTGGAGGTCCTGTGGCATTGGATTGCGAGAATGAGATCGAGATGCCGTGCTTTTATTCTCAGATGGGTGCATCGCCGCCGCCTGCCACCGGTGGTGGTGGTGGTGGAACTGGGAAGACGGTGTTTTCTTGGGAAGTAAACTGTGAGTCTGAGGTTTTTGACTGCTGAGCTAACAGGAGTGATGGAGTGAGTGCAGAAGGGTGCGCCATAGATGCGGTACAGACCTTAATGTCATCTATATCTCAATAAATTTGTACAAAAGAAAAGTGTAAATATTATTTTCCTCTTAGAACGTATATGGGTTTTTTGTTGCCCATCTTTGCATAGCTTATGTGGATACTCCGTGTAAATAAAACTGCTGCTTTTTAGTAGTGTTATGAATTCTATCCGTAGTGTGTTATGAATTCTATCTGAAATATAGGAAAATATGTGTATAAATAGATAAATAGATCACAGTGATGTACGTAGTTAAGAATTGGAAACGGCTCCTCTGTCGTTACTAAGCTGGATAGAACGGTGCTGTCTAGCCTTTTTAATTTTGTTTTTCATATTTTTATAATCTGATTTCAAAGGGGTACCGGGAACTGCCTTAATAGGTACCGAATTCAGAATATATGATGCTGTCTCAAATGCATATCCCCAAAATGAATGTAGTAAATCCAAGTAACTCATCATAGACCTTACCATCTCCTTAAGGGACATATTCCTCTTTTCCGCTACACCATTTCGCTGGGGCATCCCATGTGCAGACAACTGGGATGTAATCCCATGTTCTGACAAATAGTCCCTGAACTCCTAATAGGTACTTACCACCACATCATGGGGTCTTACCTACCTCTTGCCTGGTTGATCATTAGGTCACATACATCAGAATGAATCAATCCCAACACTTATTTGGCTCTAAGTCCCTTGGCCGTAAACGACCTCTCGATCATCTTACCCTCTAAACAGAATTCACATACTAGAAATATCTCCACTTCCAATGAACCTAAAGGGTCATTTTCTACCATTCTTTGTATACTTTTTAGATTAAGATAACATAAATGAAGATGCCAAAGTAGCGTTTGGTCCAGCAAGGAACCTTTCCAATTTAGTGGTAAAACATGTAAATTATTCACCTCATCTTTTTGAACAGTAGAAATAATCGGGTGTGAAATATAAAGACCATTATCCAATGTACCATATCCGATGAGGTCTTTACCAACCACAATATTGCAAAATTGCTGATTGTAGTAAACACAATATCTGTCAATGCCCAATCAAGAAACGGAAACTAAGTCCCTTCTGATTTGTGGTACATACAAATATTCTTTAAAATTAGACACTTATTTTTACTGAAACCTGGAACTACATCTCTCACTGTAGTAGCAGTCCCCTGGGAGTTATACCCTATCTGAAGGCAAACCTTAACACCGTTTAGATGTTTGGTCATCTGAGACCCCTGCAATAAATTGCAGACATGATTAATAGCTCTTATATCTACAAACCAGGTTTCCGTAGATACAACCACTAAACATGTTACTACAACTAAAGATAAGGCTTTACCTGCAGCCTTGTTGTTCTTTTAGTCAAGACAATTTCTTTTCCAATACCCCGATTTTTGATAGTAATCCTTAGGCACATTAACCATTGCCTTGGTAGTTGATGGCTCTTAGCTACCAACCCCTTGTGCATTGTCCTGTTGCACCTCTTTATTCTCCTTCTTACCACCTCTTGGCCTAGAAGGAGAAACCTTTTTTGCAACAAACACATGGGATGACATTTGGATGACACCCTCCACTGTCTATGATTCTTTCAATAATTCTGCTAAAGAAAATTTAGGCAGGATTATTGAAAGGGATCTGGTAGTGACTGGAACACGATATTAACCTGGGTTTCTACATCAATCTCGGTTCCAAGGACCTCTAACCTGTTAAGAAGACCGATCATCATAGAAACATGGTCTCTCGCTGGTGTACCATATGCCATGTTCGTGTTCACAAGACCCATCATGAAAACCAGCCTTGCTGCCCGACCTTGCTCGCCAAACATTTTTGTAAGGCTAAAGATCATATCGGTCACAGATTCCGTAGACGGATACAAGCTTTACAAAACATCTTACATGGAATTCGAGATGTAGCAACGTGTCATCCTACCAGCCTTCACCCAATGTTGATTGTCCCGGATCTCTTGTTAGAAGATCCATTATTAGGAGTGGGTGGACCACGATCAAATAACACAAACCTATATTCGTCAGAAGTTAGGATAATATAAAGACCATTTCCATTTGATAAAATTTGGTCCAATTAATTTGAGTTCTTTGGGAATCGCCGCTAGTGGATTAAAAGATTCAATAATTAAATCCTGAGAAACAAAAGAGAAAAATTTTAGATTCTTTGAAAAATTTAGGGGCCCTCAACCTTCTAATTTTAAAAGAATTATTGGCAGCCCGAAGCCATTGTGATTAAGAAGGCCATGTAGTGTGGACATCTACTAATCAATCCATGTCCGGCCAGCATGCCAGTCAATCAATCCATCTTAGAAGATATCACAACAAAAGCAATCCGCCCAGAGTCACATCAACTAATTAAGCCACATAGTGTGGATGTCTAACAATTAACGAACCAAGAACTAACATATTTTTATTTCTAGATTTATTCTAAGTGATTAAATAGCCAATTAGTTTGGTCCTCACAAATAAAAGCAGTGACTCTTTATGGAGGACATTTTTATTCACCGATTAAGTGTATAACCACCTCACTTAATTTGAAAATCCCGTGTCAAAACCCCGAGCCTGGTGTGTGCGAGCCCAACTTTGCACTATATTACAAATTAACCATAGTCAGGGATTCGTTCCAGAGATACCATGATTTTAA
>JAULLH010525603.1:0-11278 GCA_035668455.1 Sarracenia alabamensis
AACCTGAGCAATTAATTAAGCCAATATAACCACCTCGGGATAAGCCCAAGATCCTAATTGATCGATCTCGTGAGAGATTAATCCCAAGGATTTGACTCGCTTCTCCCAAGTCTTTGACTTGACAACCATACCTTTTCTGAAGATAATAACTCCACATCATTGCCGATTAGAAGTATGTCATCGCCATTGATTGCTAGAAACACTACCTTGCTACCATCATGCTTCAAGTACACAATATTTGATAGAACACTGATCAAAGCTAGAGCTTTTGATCGCCTGGTTAAATCGAGTATTCCCAAAACCCTGATACTTGCTTAAGTCCATAAATGGATCACTTAAGCTTTGCACAACATGTGCACCCGGCCCTTCGCTATTAATCTAATATAAATTTTTATATTAGATTAATCACGTGGATGCTCTCGTTAAGATTTCCATAGCTCTTTGCCAAAACCCGCAACCTTGGCTTGAAGTTCTCATTGTAGTTACCGAGTCCGGTATGCAGTTCTTCCGAGATCTTGTCAAACGACTCTCCCAAGAACATATATCTTCGGGGTTAACTAACAACCCTCCAACTACGATGAGGACCCTTCTATGTACTCATGATAGATCGTGTTTCACACCGCTCATTAGGTATAAAAATCGGTTTGTGCCATATAATTAGTCTTAACCTTTACTAGAACAACTTGTCACCAGGACCTGTGATTTATTACATAATCCTTTCCAAGAATCTAGTATTTGAATTAACAAATACCTCTAAATCTTAGGATTATAATATAAACCACCCTTGGTTCCTTTTGGGGTACCTTACAAAGAAACAGACTTCCATAGTCGGTTCCATCGTACTTGCATCACCCACCAGCACAAGTGCTGGACAACCCCATATCCGAAACTATGTAAGACTTGGCTCACGCCCAGTCTATAATTCCAAAAGAGGTACCGAGAAGTGCCCTAGTAGGTACCGAGTTGAGAATACGTCCCACTGTCTCTTATGTAAATCCCAAAAAACCAATAAGGAATACCCGAGTATTTTATCATGTACTTTACCATCTTCTTAAGGAACCTAATCCTTCTTTCCGCTACACCATTATGCCGTGGCATCCTT
The DNA here is from genome assembly GCA_035668455.1 of Sarracenia alabamensis. NCBI lineage: Eukaryota > Viridiplantae > Streptophyta > Magnoliopsida > Ericales > Sarraceniaceae > Sarracenia > Sarracenia alabamensis. The sequence continues at coordinate 1,103 of JAULLH010525603.1, forward strand.
GGTGTGGACAACCAGGGTATGATCCCACATCCGACAAGTAGTCCCTTGAACTTCCAAAGAGGTAATTACCACCACGATTAGATCATGGTGTCTTACCTACCTCTTGCCTGGTTGTTCATCGTATCACATGTACCAGAATGAACCTATTCCCACACTTATTTGGCTCTAAGTCCGTTGGGCGTAAATGGCCTCCAGGTCATCTTATCCTCTAAATAGGATTCGCATACTAGAAGTGCTTCCACTTCCAATGAACCTTAAGGTCCATTTTTCACCAGTCTTTGTATCCTATTTAGATTAAGATGTCCTAAACAAAGATACCAAATAGTGTTAGGTTCAACGAGGAACCTTTCCTATTTAGTGGTAAAACATGTAAATTATTCACCTAATCGTTCTGTACAGTAGAAATTATCGGGCGTAAAGTATAAAGAGCATTTTCCAATGTATCATGACAAATAAAGTGTTTGCCTACCACAATACTTACAAAAATGCTTATTGTAGTAAACACAATATTTGTCAATCCCAAATCAAGAAATCGGAAGTAAGTTCCTTCTGATTTATGATACATACAAATGTTCTTTAAAATTCACACACACCTATTTCTACTAAAAACCTGGAACTAAATCTCCCACTGCAGTAGCAGTCCCAGGGAGCCATGCCCTATCCTTTGTTCTTTCGGTCATGACAATCTCCTTTCCAATATCCCAGTTTCCGACAGTAATAGCAACTATCCCTAGGCACCTTAACCTTTGCCTTGGTAGTTAACGGCTCTTAGTCACCAGTCCCTTGTGTATTGTCCTGTTGCACCCCTTTATTCTTCTTCTTACCACCTCATGGCCTAGAAAGAGAAACCTTTTGTGCAATAAACACCTGAGCCGACTACTGGATAACGCCCCCACTAGAACTCAATATTGACATGGGTTTCCCCATCAATCTCGGTTCTAAGGACCTTTAACCCGTTAAGAAGATGGGTCGTCTTCAAAACATGGTCCTTGCTTGGTGTATCCTATGTCATGTTCGTGTTTATAAGACCCATCGCCATAACCTGCCTTGTTGCCCGACCTTGCCCGCCAAACATTTCGGTAAGGCTAAAGATCATATCAGCTGCAGATTCCATAGACTGATACTGGCTTTGTAAAACATCTGACATGAAAGTCAAGATGTAGCAAAATGACATCCCATCAGCCTTTACCCAATCCTAATAGTTCTGGATGTCTAAAAGAAGATCCACTATTAGGAGCGGGTAGACCCAATCAATTAACACAAACCTATATTTTCTTCAAAAGTCGTGACATTGTCAAGATTTCATTTTCTATTTGATAAAATTTGGTCCAATTAATTCTAAAAACTTTGAGTATCACCGCAAGTGGGTGAAACCTTGATCCCATAATAAATACAGAGAAACAAAGAGAAAAGTTTTTAATTCTTTTGTTAGAATTTAAGGTCACTCAACCTTTTGATTTGAAACGAATTATTGGTAGCTTAAAGCCCTTGTTGATTAAGCAGGCCACGATTGTGTGGATGTCTACTAATCAATCCCTGCCTAGACAGACATACCAGTCTATTAATCACTCTAAGAAAAATATCACAATAAAAACAATCCACCTAGGGTCACATCAACTAATCAGGCCATGATAGTGTAGACGTCTAACCAGCTAACGAACCAAGGATTAACATGTTTATATTTCCCGATATTTCTAAGTGATTAAACAGCCAACAACTTTGGTCAATGCAAATAAAAGCAGTGACTCCGATAGGGAGGATACTTTTATCCGCATGTTAAGTGTATAACCAGTGCACCTAATTTGAAAATTTCGTGTCAAAGTCTCGGGCTCGATGTGTGCGAGCCCTGCTTTGCACTACATCTCAAATTAAATCCTCTCGGAGATTCGTTTCGGAGATACCATGATTATAACCCTTCCGATGGGGAAACCGAAATCGAAGCCGGCACGCGAGTTAAAATCACATCTCTAACGAACGTAGGATGGAGACCATAGGATTTATTCGTGACTAAATCCTTCACCCATGTAATATTTTAAAAACTAAGGGCTTTATCTTTTTGTTTATTTTAAAATCATTAAACATATTTTTAATTTCCTGACTAAAAATAAATCTGGTTTTTAATCAAATTAAAAAATTCCATCTTTAATTCTTTTTAAAATAAACAAAATAACTTGTTTAATTTTTCGAAAAGAAATTAATTATCCTGTTTTTAAAAAAACTAATTAATTTTTTTTCTCTAATCAAAAAAATTAAATAACCATAATTACTTATTTATTTTGCCATTTTAAAATTGCTTGGATATTTATTTTATTAAAAAAACATTTTCCTAAAATTTCTAGGTTAGTAAAATAAGATACATAAAAAGAAAATAACAAATAAAATAAATCCATCCATATAATAACTAAAAGTACAAATAAAATAAGCAATTAAAAATAATAATAATGGTAATTAAATAATTAAATAAAATGGTCGTTTTGGCCCGACGCACCTTAGTGTTTTAAAATACCCAGAACGGCCCTCCAAAGGCCCAAAAAGAGCCCTTGACCAAATCTGTCGCTGAAGATCCTTAAGCGTTGCTGAAAGTCTGTGCAGCCACCTGTTCCACAAGCACGTAGCACGCCGCACGTTGCTGCACAACCCTGCAGCCTTGCTGCTGCACGTTCTGTGCATGTTGAAGCAACATTCTTGCACCAGTCACGTACATCCCTACATGTGGCCTGTACAACTGCCGCACGTCGCCTGCATCTTTGCTACAACCGCATGCGTGCTGCGCGCACGCCCCCATGCCATGCCTAAGTCGACCAAACCTGAGGTTCGGTCGACGAACTCCTTGGCGAACCTTCTATCCAACCACTTTTTTTTCGATTCTTAGTGGTTTTGGTCCCCATTTTCTCATTCGATTTACATTAAAAATCATGAAAAAAACATATGCATGAATAATAAATTATTACATTTTAAAAAACCTATATCATACGTAGGAGGCGTACACCAAAAATCCGATTTAAAAACCATCGAGTTATTTTTGATTTTAAAATACAATAAAATAATCATACATTCACGCAAACCACAACCGGACCATAACGACTAAATAATCCATGCAAAACAGATATTAGCACAATCCTTATCACGAAAAATGAGCGACGGGCTTTGATACCATTATTGGAAATCAAGATGGAAGCGTAGTATGTTTTTAAAAATACGATTCGGGGCTCATTTTTCATGAAAACTAATATGCTAATCTATATGGACAGAATCTTATACCTGTATAGATTTGTCGAAAAATCTCCATTAAAATCCAGGTACCAAGTGAGACAACTCCGAGACCTTCTCACGTATGGTCCTAGAACATCCTTGGCTCCGGCAGGTGGGCGTCGATCCGAGGCAAGGCCTTGAGGCATTAACACACATCCTTCTTCTCAAAATCTCCATGCAAGAGCAAGACCCGAGAGAAGGAGAGTGCGAGAGAGGGAGGGGTTGGCGGCATCTAGTGTTTTCAACATTAGGGTTATGTTTCTAATTCCCTACTTTTGTATATATATTCTCCATATATTTTATTAGGAAACTCATAAAATCCTATTCTCCGTAAAAAAAAATATATTATATTTATATATACAAAAATATACATTAAAAACACCCTTAGTTAGGGCCGACCATGTAGAGGAAAATGAGAGAGAGAGGGAGAAATTTTCTCATAAAATCTCTTATAAATAATATCTATCCTTAATTATATTTTTCAAGATATACATAAATATATCTTATATATTTAACTAGATATAATCCACCTCATTAGGGCCGGCCACCTAGGGGTAAAACCCTATGTGTGCCAAATACCAAAAGTGACCCCAAACATTTAATTTAATACCTCGAATGTCCCGGTGATATATCCGACGATCGAATTAAATTAAATAACCGAAACCTACCAAAACCCCGTGTGTATAAAAGGGCTACATGAGGGATCACGAGAAACTTTAGGAAACGGGCTAATTGTACGAGAATACCAGATATCCCTAACTCAAGCCCCGAGTTAATCCATTCTCGCACGAGCCAGGGCTTATTCTAATAAAGACTCTAACTTAACTCCCGACCCAAACTCGAATTATGTCTTGAGTTTCCAATTACCAGATGCATTGCCATCTCCCCACGTTTAGGATATTGATTCCCGATAGTCGAATCAGGTTACTGACAACCCGGTTCAAAAATCCTCTTATCCTCATAACCACACCGCTTAACTTATTGATATGTCAGATCAAATGATTCACTGGCCAGATTTGGCATAATCAAACTCATAAATCAGCACACGAGGGGGAACTCCTCAACCTTTATTATTTCGGATGTGGTTCCCATAAGCTAATTATCAACCATCAAACGAATAATGCCAGCACCCAACCCACCGGTCATATCGATCTCGCCATAGAAATCTCAGTCATTGGTGAATCAAAGTACTAAAAACTATCCGAACATGATTCGATCAATCACATCGGGATTAAGAGACCGTACAATCACTGATAATATATGATGTGGATCAATTCATATAGTCAGTATAGAATTGATTATCCTATTGATCCCGGTCAATACACTCCAAGTGCACTAACACATCGAGCTCGAAACTCAAATCCCAAGACCGGAATTCGATCCTTTTGACCTAGCCAAGACCAGCTAATATAATGATGTGCTATAACCTTACCAATGGACAATCCGGGTCCATTACGATTGCGAGCCCCCTGTATATATCTGTCAGAACCTTTGACCCGATCTTCCCTGCTTCATGCGACGAGTCAAATACTGGACAAGATATACGGACAATGCATACATACATCATATATGCAATAAATATGAAATTGAATATACATATCCTCTCAATTGAATCTCGTTAATATTACCGAGATCCCAGATAATATGTAATAGCATGGCTTTTAATTATACCATCCTAACATATAGGACCCGGGCTAACCCTATGAGAAAATCGGATATCCCTAGCTGAACCCCCAAGTTAGATCTTTTCTCGCACGAACCAAGACTTATTTTACTAAAGGCCCCGACTGAACTCCTAAACCTAACCCGATTTGTGTCTCGAGTTTCCAATTATCATGTGCACTGTAATCTCCCCACGTTTAAGATATGCATTCTCGATTGTCGAATTAGGTTACTGACAACCAGGTTCGATAATCCTCTTATCCTCGCAACGGCGCCGCTTAACTTATTGAGTATACCGGATTAATCGATCTATTAGCCAGATTGGGCATAACCAAACTTATAAGAAAAGTACACGATGGGGAACTCCTCAACCAAAATCGGACGAGGTTTCCATTAGCTGATTATCATTTATCGAACAAACAACGATAGTACCCAACCCACCGGTCATATTGATCACAATATCAACATCTCAGCCATTGGTGACTCAAAGAACTATACATTATCTGAACATGATTCGATCAATCACGTCGGGATTAAGGGTACGTGAAATACATGATAATATATGATGTGGATCAATTAATATAGTCAGTATAGAATTGATCTTCCAAATGATCCTACTCAATACACTCTAAGTGTACTAACAGATCGAGCTCGAACATCAAATTTTCAAACTGGAATTTGATCCATTCAACCTAGCCAAGACCGGCTACTGTAACGATGTGCTATAATCGTACCAATTGATTGTCCAAGTCCATTACGATTATGAGCCCACTTGTATATTTGTCAGAACCTTTGACCTGATCTTCCACACTTCATGCACCGAGTCAAATACTAGACAGAATATACGGATTATGCATCCACACATCATACACACAATAGATATGAAACAGTAAATACAAATACCACTCATGTATTTCTCATTAATATACCAGGGATCACAACAAAGTACATAAAAGCATGGCTTTTATGTATACTATCCCAACAATCTCCCACTTATACTCAAAGCCATGCAAGTATTCATATGACACCTAATGCTTTTACTTATGTAAAAAGACCCGCCAGGTTATTCACAGATGTAACCATGCATACCACAACGTCCCCACGTTGTATAGTCTCCCGGATGAGACATTACTTTCCCTCAATGTGCTTTCCCAAAGAAAATACATAGGTTGAGGTGAATCTCCTAGAATCCCTATCAACCTGGAAAAATGAGTCTGCTTCATGCACTGAGTCAAATAATGGACAGAATATACGGACTATGCATTCACACATCATACAAACAATTAATATGAAACGATAAATGCAAATACCTCTCAAGTGTTTCTCACTGATATGCCAGGGATCAACGATTAAACACATACAAGCATGGATTTTAAGTATAGTATCCAAATAATCTCCCACTTATACTCAAAGCTATGTAGGTATACACTTGACACCTAACGCTTTTACTTATATAAAAGGACCCGCTAGGTTATTCGTAGACGTAACCATGCATACCACAACGTCCCCACGTTGTACAGTCTCCTCGATGAGACATTACTTTCACTTAATGTGCTTTTTTGAAGAAAACACATAGCCTAAGGTGAATCTCCTTGAATCCCTATCAACTTGGAAAAATGAGTCTGCAAACCCAAAGGGTACAAGACTATCAACCTGGTACACCGACATATACTCCCTTATCCCTTTCCGGTACTTGAGTATATTCTTGACGGGAATCAAATGCTCTCCCATGAATTAGACTGATATCTAATTACCATGCCAATGTCATAACAGATATCCGGTCTAGTACAGAATATGACATTTATGAGAATTCTCACCACCAAAGCATAAGGAATGCCTCTCATCCTCTCTATCTCCCGGGGCATTCTAGGACACTGATCCCTCGATAAAGTAATCCATGTCTGAAAGGAAAAAATCCTTTCTTGGAATTTTCCATGCTAAATCGAGCAATTATCAAATCAATATAACAGGATTGGGATAAGACCATCAACTAATAAAACATCTTTAATGCATAAGGATGAAGAGTTACCTATATTACCAACTCCAATAACTTTACCTCGAGTGTTGTCATCGACAGTGACATGTCCTCTATCCTTGGGTTACAAGCAAGTATAGAAACTTACATTCCCAGTCATGTGCCGAGAGCACCCACTATCAAAGAACCACCTATCCTGGGTGATATCCACCTGTAAAGCAGTCATGTGTTAGCTATGTTGGTACCCATTTTATGTTGGGTCCATATGGATTAGCATAGTGATATACATCATGCATAGGAGGATGCCTATAGTTCATGTTTGAACAAGCATGTCTGTATAGATGAGGGAATGGGTTAACAGAATATTTTCTGTTAAATTGTCGTGGGTTAGTATGCCTCTTGTAAGGTCTTTTGGCAACTCTGGGTGGAGGATTATCCTTCCTGATCCAAACCTTTTTAGTTGGGTTGTTCCCTTTAAGTCTAGAATTACAATATTAAACTGTGTCTAACTTTCAACAGAAATCACATTATTTTGCCTGTGGCAGTAATTTTTTAGCAGCAAAAGCTTTGTGAACTATTTTGCCTCATTTGGGTTAAAACAAAAAACTTCCTTTTTAAAGATGCATTTAGTACCAAGAAATATATCCAAATATTTTTCACCTTGGGTGAATTTGGTTATGATTTTCATAAGATCCTCAATATTTCGTTTTAAGAAAATATTATCTTTTTCAGGCTCAATTGAGGCTTTGGAAATGTTTTCTTCATTTTCCCTTTTTGAAACATTTATTTTCAAATTTAAGATAATGATTTCTCTCTTGTAAGACACATTTTTCAATTTTAATTCTTTGATGAATTTTAAAAATCCTTCAAAAGCTTCTTGATGTTCTTCAATGGAAGAAATATCGGAATCATTATCTCTATCACTTTAAGAAGAAAAAGTTAACTCATTGTCATGTGACATAAGGCAAATATTTTCCATTTCGTTTTCACAAGATTCTTCCTCCTCTTCACTTGAGTCAGAATCATCCCAAGTGGCCTTCGTAACCTTCTTTGGATATTTCTTCTTATACTTTTTGGGGAGAGGACATTCAGGGTTAATGTGCCTGATTTTGTGACAATTGTAGCAGGTTACCTCATCCTTCTTGTCATTTGGGTCTTTGCCTGTCTGACCCTTAAACTGGTTGGACTTGTTTCTTCCAAACTCCTTTTTCTTCCTCAATAATTGTGCCACTATTTTTGTAATGAGTGTAAGCTCTTCATTAGTTTCTTCATACTCTGATACTTCTTCTTCAACTTCTTGTGTTGACTTGAAGGCCACAGTTTTCTTTTCTTTCACATATTCTTCATCTTCAAGTGTGGACTCATGAGTCAAAAGTGAACCCAATAGCTCATCAAGTCTAAGAGTTGTAAGGCCCTTAGCTTCATCTATTGCGGTCACGTTTGGTCTCCATTCTTTGTGTAAAGATCTTAAAATCTTCTTGACAAGCTCAACATTTGGAAAAACTCTAGCAAAACCCTTCAAATTGTTAATAATAATATTAAATCTTGTGAACATGTCCGAGATACTTTCACTATCATTCATTTTAAAAAGTTCGTAATCTCTTACGAGCATGTCAACATTTTTATCTTTTTCTTGGTTTGTGCTCTCCTGTGCGATTTGGAGTTTGTCCCAAATCTCTTTAGCATTATCGCACCCTAGAATTGATTGAATTCATCGGGCCCCAGTGCACAGTACAGGAAATTTACAGCCTTGGCATTGGTCTATAATTTCTTCTAATCCTCATCCGTGTATTCACATTCAGGTTTAGGGGTGAATGCCACCTCTTTAGTGATGGTGACAGTGAGTGGTCCGTGTGTGATAACCCTCAATGCAACCATGTCTTGTGAATATATGAATTAAGTCATTCTGGTCTTCCAGTATGTGCAATTTGACATGTTAAATAAAGGACGTCTGAAAGCTGATTGGCCTTCAGCCAAAATGCATCTAGTGTTCATGTTGGTGTTTCTCATGAATCTCGTACGGTTGCTAATCCTTATCAGTAGCACTAGGCTCTGATCCCAATTATTGGTCCAAAAATCAACCCAAAGGGGGTGAATTGGTTTTTTTTGCAAACATAAAAATCCTTTAATACTATTTTTTTAATGTGGAATAATTAAAATAATTATAGCAATAAATAAATGACTATGCTGAAATAAAAGAGTTAAGGAAAAAGAGATGCACCGGATTTATAGTGGTTCGATCTTCCCTGACTATGTCCACCCCCCAAGCAACCTGGAAATTTCAAATCCACAAAATTACTTCTTCAATAGGTGTATCGAAGTCTCTATACACGGATTTATTACAGTCAATCATAACCTTTAGAATGTTCGTTATTGGCCAAGCGTAGCCTCTTATGCGTGCTGACGAAGTACGATTGTTATAGTTTATGTTAGCCTTAAGGCTTTTTCAATCAATCCTTACTTTTAGTTTTGATTATAAAAACATTTTGATTTGTTTGTTGCTAATGCCTATTTGTTCTTGAGCAAATATATTTCAGGTTTAATATTTTGTATTAAAGGCAATACTCAACAGAAAGTAAAGGAAAACAAGCCTCAAGCCCAAGTGATGTCAGGAAAATCAAAAACGAAGGACCAAAGAAGAAAGTGTCGAACCTTTCAACAAAAAATTTGACACTTCATCAAAGGGAGAAGGAAGTGTCAAACCCTTCAAGACAAAGGTGGACACCTTCATGTTTCGAAAGTCAAAAACTAAGGATCAAAGAAAAGGTTCGAACCCTACATAGAGTGTCAAACCCATCATTCCCATTTCAACACCGAGGTTCGACACCGAGGACTGCAAGTTCGACACCTATATGCCGAGTATTTTCTCTCTCCCCAAAGACCAAGTAAGGTTTTGTTGGGTGTCGAAAGCGTGTCGTTTAAAAAATCAACCGAGAGACACGTTTTTCATGAAAAATAAAGACAAATTCTTATCTAATGAATAGAAAAGTTATCGACTAGAGATTGTCGAAAATCTCTAGAAATCAACGAACCGTTGGTGAGACCACCGTGAGGTCTTCTCACGTATTCCCCGGCACGTATCGTCTCCGGCGAGTGGGCGCCGATCCGAGGCGATTCTTCATTGGCATCAACACACGTTCCTCCATCCCGATCCTCGAAGCAAGAAGCAAGAACAAGGAGGAGAGAGGAGGGGGGCGGCGGCTAGGGTTCTTTAGGGTTAGAGAATTATAAGAATAATGCTAGATCATCCTTCTTTAATTCTCTTAATGATACATATATATCCATGC
>JAULLH010525710.1:411-11275 GCA_035668455.1 Sarracenia alabamensis
ACTTGGATCAGTCGAGTCTGTCACGAGACTGGAGAGAGGTTAGGCCCTTTTATTTTTTAGTAAGTTGTTTTATAACATGATTAAATATTTATATCTTTTGATTTTTTATTGAGATGAGTCCAAAAGTATGAATTATTAATTATATATGTAAAAGTTTATAAAGACTAAAATAAATCATGTATATTATTTTTTCAGTTCCACTGGGGCAAAATTGAGAAATAAAAACTTTTAATCGGCAAAAAACAAAACTAGCATTTATTTTAGATGGGAAAATAATATCATATCTTTTCGATTAGGATTTAGGTTGTTCTTGGAAATTGAGCCCATTTGGCAACTCTGGCTTTTGGGTTTTTGGCTAGAGTCCTGCTACAGTTACAACACTTCGTTACAATTTTGTTACAACAGTATCGTTAAAAATTGTTTTCTGTTTTTAGCGACAGTGTTGTAAAAATGTTGTACAGTTTTGTTGTATCCGTAGCATTAGCGTTACGCAAAGAGCTTCACTATTTTTATAATCTTGTCAAAATCCAATCTCTCTGTTCATTTAATTTTGCTTATTTTTATTTTTATTTTTATTTTTATTGACTTATTTTATCAAAAATATTATATTTTTGTTCGAAGAGAGTCAAAATATGAAAAATCTTTCAAAAAGGTCAAAAATGAGCAAAATTAATCCAGAAGTCAAATTATAATATGTCGCTTATTTTTTTTTTTTTTCTGTAGTGAGATTCTTTTTTAAAAGAAAATTGACCAAATTTTTTTACTTTCCTGGTTCTCTTATATCCAAATAAGTGAAAAACTCTTAACTAAAAGATGAAAATTGTATAGAAAATACAAAAATATATAAGCAAAATTATCACGATTAAGCCCAAACAATATGAATATATATAACAATAAAGCCTCATTTGATTTCAATTTAAAAGGCAAGCGTTTAACCTTTTTTGCTTAAATTTATAAAAAAAAATTAAATATTCAATCCCAAATTTCTCTTTTTTTGGGCTAATTAACTGTAACATAAAAGAAAAAAAAATTACAAGAATACAAGGGACATATCCCAGGCCTTACAACCCGAAAGAACACCCACTACAAAGAAAACTATAAAAATCGCAAAACATAATCATCCATTACCCAGTTTAACAACAAATTGATCAATTACCCAGCTCCCATGAGCATTAAAACAATTTATCAACATGTATTGATCTATTACCCAGCTTACCCAAGCCTTCAATCGCTTTGCGGAGCAGCGAAGCTTTGGAAGCTGGGCTCGGTGGTGGGGCAGAGCATGCAGCAAGCTAAATTTGAGCTTCTGGATGCTGAGCTGCTAGGCTAAGCACCAGGTTGGTCATGAGCTGAGCTGCAATGCTGGTCAAAAGGCATTACTGAGCGGTGTGGCATGACAACAGGCTGATCGTCAACTGGGGCATCGGTCTGGGACCGTTTGTTTCCCTGAACAACGACGGAATTCACAGCCTTAGTCTTGCCCTATCTCTTAACCTGTTTCCTTTCCTTGTTGTCACTCCTTCTTTTCCTCACTCTAATCCATTACAACGTGTTAGAGGAGCCGGTATCACTCTTAGAGCCCTTACAAGCCCCTTTATCTTGGTGGTCAACTTCATCTCTTTCCGACTTATCCACTTTGCATTTCTCAGTTACATGACTGAAGGCTTTACAACGATTACACTTAGGCAGAACCCCTTGGTACTCCACTGGAATAACTATAGTATCCCATTCACACATCACTGACACTGACTGGAGCAATGGCTTAGTTGCATCAATTTCAATGCAAATCCTAGCATAAGATATACATTGCTTGTATCTGTTGCCTTGTCAAGAAACAAGGGAGTCCCAATGGCACTCTCAATTCTGCTAAAGCGACTATCATTCTAAAACACAAGGGGTAAATTAAAAAATTTAACCCAAACCGGGATTTTGGTGAAATCATCCTTAGTGAGTCTGAGACGCTTACACCATTTATGCAGAATAAGCAACTTACCAGAGACATGCCAGGGGCCCTTCTCCATAATACTCTCCAGAGCCTTCGAGGAGCGAAATTTGAAGATGAAAAAGCTACTGTCGTTTCCAAAAACTTCCAAGAGGCCCTCAGTTCTCCACATCGTCATGGCCGCAGCTCTAACTAATCCAAAAGTGAGGGGAACATCGAGGAAATACCCAACAAGGCAGGAATCCCACGGCTCCTCATCAATTTGATCAACTTCAATATCAATAACATCTAGAAAATTGGGATTGATTGGCGGCATGTATTCTAACATATAGCTTGAGGGGCACCGATTGTTGAGCTTAGAGACCCTAGTCTTTCCCTTCGTCAAGCTATCGAAAGCAACAATTTGAGCCCAGGACTTGGATAAAAGTCCAGTTAGATTCGTAGCAATAGACCGAGGCTTAAAACTCTCTGATTCCACACCCGTGGGCTCATGGGTCCCCACTTTATCCTTGCAATCACAAGAACAGTCGGCAACCGAGCTAGAAGTATAGGTTGTTTGATACACTTAACCAATAGAACTTTTTGGATCCTCTTCATCATACTATTTCTCCCCTTCACTGCCCAAGAAAAGATGGTGTTGCTCCTCTCCAATACATTTTTGTCCGAATGTGGCAATTTATCAAACACCTTAAGTGCACAATAGGTGGCTTCCTCACCCGCAACAGCTTGAATCTTGTTACTATCCAAACTTTGAGGGACCAAATCATTCACAGCAATGGCAACACCAGGTTGCATAAAAACATGTTTAGGTTTACATTTACCCGCCTTCGAACATACCTGGATCATGGGTTCCAACGTAGCAAAGTCGACATCCCCTTGTTCAGCCTTCACCTTCGTTTCTCCCATTGTATCAACATCATCAACTTGGTCGTCCTCTGATTCAGTTTCCTCCTCTTCAGATGTCATACCGTCCTCGGTTGAATCAGTGTCTCCTCCATTTTCGTCTTCAACTGGAGAAGATTGAATGTTTTGAGGGGTCAATCCTTTAGTCTGCAGGGAGGCAACCTCCGTTGTCACTTTCGAAATAACCACCTCTTGCTTTACATCGGGTTCAGGAACCTCCTTTACTTCGGCATTAGGCGTAACCTTACCAGGGTTCTCACTTGGTAGCTCCAAGGGATCCATCATCAAAGGCCTTAGACCTTTGAAGCATTGAATACGAGCTTTCAAAATCCCCATTTTGGCCGAACAGAAAGGTTTCAAGCGATTATAGAATCGGCAAACCTCCTCCACCAAATCGTCCGCTTCATAAGGCAAAATCTTGCAACTATTCTCATCAAGGGAGCCCTTGTTAAGCAAATCCTGAATCTTGGAGTGAACGTTTGAGGCTTCTCGGATGAGACCATTAATCTCCTCCAACCCTGTTTGGGATCTCGGAACCTTATCTTGGGGAACCTCCGATTCCAAGTAATCCCTATTTTGATCTTTACACGTCTTTATTTTGTCATCTTCCCAAATTTTTACAAGACATTGAAGCAGTTTGGGTTGACCATGAAACCAGAGGATGTCATCTTCGTCTCACGGGAGGTGACGGCCTAAGGGCACCCCCGAATGCTTCAAATCGTACACAGTACACATTCCAAATCACACATAGACTTTGTTGAAACCAACATAAATTTCTCTTTTTGGATAGGGGCTTACCTTACCTCTTTAAGAGCATCCCCAACCCAATTCTTCATTTTAGAGTATCAAAAAATTATTTTTTAATCAAAAGGTGAATTGAGAAAATGATATTATTCATTCAAACTCCAACCATAAAAACCATCCTTCAAAATTTACCTCCAATATTTCTAATAGGTATGTATAAATATCCTAAGTTTGGGCCCAGATGAGTAGCTCAAGTCCGTAGAGCTAAGGCCTGGCCCAGGCGCCAAGGTAGCCCATCGATAATAATACACAACCCGAATGGGCCGAGCTCGTTCAGATGCCCGACATATGGATCTCGAACCAGCACGTATAAGTCGATCAATTTATCAACAAAGGGGCATCAGAGAGGGCTTCCATGATTTGTCAATCCGATCTACATGCAGCTAGGCTATGTGCCCGTTACCGATGTCAGGTTAACATTGGTCAGTTTTGGGGCTAACCAACTTACCGTATCATGTCAACCAGTCAGAGCCACAAATTTAAACCAGGAACACGACCCCGACCGTCACTCGACACATGCCAAAGCATGACTAAACCGGTAACCGACCAATGACGGTTCGAGGGAAAATCTTCCACCTTCCATATATGGTTATGGAAGGAATATCTATATCCGATAAACATGTTCCCCAAGGCCACGTGTCCATCCCTCCCATGGAAAGTATATAAGCGAAAAGTAACAAGGTAAAAGGTACGCATTCTCAAAAACCCTACTTGTCGCTTCAATACCTACGTTCATCTTCTTCTTCTTCTACATCGACTATTTATTGACTTAACTGTCGGAGAGGGTATGTTGAAAAACCCTTCCGGCCACCTGCCTAACGTGTTTTACCCTCTTTCGTAGGCCCATGAAGCTTGGAGTGGACCGTCTCCGATCCAAACACTATCATTTGGCACCGTCTGTGGGAAATTCTTTTGTTTTGGTAGCTATGAATCACTTCACGGACCATACCGGACCCATGGAAGGAGAAGAAGATGACACAAACCATCTGCTCACGAAGGATCGACACCCTCTCCCACTTTTCGAGGTTGGAACCATAACTGGAAATTTTGTCGAAGAAAATCCCTCCCTACAATCAATAAGAGGACCGCCTGCGTGACATCCTAAGTGATTCAGATCCGAGTCCGGCTCCATGTGCATTCTAGGAGAGCCGCGCCAACCAGCTTCTGATAGACCCGACATCTCCTTCACAAAACAAGACAGTTCCTCAGTTTACCAACCCCACGACGATCCCCTCGTGATCTTTATAGGAATCCATGTGGCAAGGAGGGTCCTCGTCAACACGAGCAGTTCGACAGATATTCTCTTTGTAAGTGCTTTCGACTAGATGGACATCGGCCGAGAAAAGCTGCAACCTGTGACAGCCCCACTAGTGGGACTCTCGGGAAAGAAGATATACCCCTTGGGAGCAGCCCGGCCCCCAACCACCATCGGGGATGGAGAAGAAAAGGCTCTGGCAATGATAACCTAATTGGTCACCGACAATCCCTCGGTATACAATGTCATTCTGGGCAGGACAACCTTAAACGAATTCCAGGCCATCGTGTCCACCTACCATTTAATGGTCAAGTTCCCCGTGGGGTAAAGGGTTGGATTTGCGAAAGGAGACCAGCAATCCGCACGAGAATGCTATGCAACCTCTCTAGGGAGCTCCGACTCCTGTGTGACCCTAGACAGAGAGGAGTTGGAGTCGGAGCACGACAGAGACTAAGAACGCCCCCGACCGGCAGATGACTTGGAAGAGGTATTGATCGACGATGGAGATGCTTTTAAGACCGTGAGGCCAGGGTCTCAAGGGAAGGCAACCTGAAAAACTCCATAGTGGGGTTCTTAATAGAACACAAGCATGTCTTCGCATGAAGCAGTGCGGATATGCCCAGAATCTCCCCTAACATCATGGTACACCGTCTGAACGTAGACCCACAATTGAGGCCAATCAAGCAAAAATACAGGGTGTTCGCGCACCAGAGGCAGGAAGGTATCATCGAGGAAACCAACAAACTCAAGGCTGCCGGGTTTTTACACGAGGTAACCTACCCGAACTAACTAGCCAACATGGTTATGGTCAAAAATCCTAACGACCAGTAGAGAATGTGTATAGACTTCACAGATCTGAATAAAGCCTACTCGAAGGACATCTATCCCCTTCCAATGATTAATCTGCTGGTGGACTCTACAGCTGGCCACGAGCTACTCAGTTTTATGGATGCCTTCTTCGGGTACAAGCAAATTGTTATGCATGTCCCCGATCAGGAAAAGACGTCGTTTATCACCCCCAGGGGACTATATTGCTATCGGGTCATGCCCTTCAGACTCAAGAACACTGGGGATACATACCAGGGAATGGTCAACAAAATATTTGAGAAATAGATCGGCAAGAATATGGAGGTTTACATCA
This sequence comes from Sarracenia alabamensis, assembly GCA_035668455.1. Classification (NCBI taxonomy): domain Eukaryota; kingdom Viridiplantae; phylum Streptophyta; class Magnoliopsida; order Ericales; family Sarraceniaceae; genus Sarracenia; species Sarracenia alabamensis. The sequence continues at coordinate 6,457 of JAULLH010525710.1, forward strand.
ACGATATGCTGGTGAAAAGCCGAAATGCTGACCAGCACATGGCTGATCTGCCCGAGTCTTCTAGGTCTTAGAGTAATATTAGATGAAGCTTAATCTGGAAAAGTGTGCATTCGGGGTTTCAGTCGAGAAATTTCATGGTTTTCTTAACAGCCAGAGAGGAATAGAGGCCAACCCCAACAAGATAAAGGCCATCATCGACATGCAACCACCGTCTAAAATGAAGGAAGTGCAACGGCTGACCGGGAGAGTGGCAACGCTTAACCGCTTCGTGTCTAGGGCAACAGATAAGTGCCTACCTTTCTTCAAAGTGCTGAAAAAAGCTTTCGTATGGTCCGAAGAGTGTGACCTGGCATTTGCCCAGCTCAAGGCTTACCTAGCCAACCCACCTTTGTTGTCTAGCCCGTTCGACAGAGAAGAGCTATATCTCTACTTGGCAGTCTCGGAAGTTGCTGTGAGCACCGCGCTGATCAGGGAAGATATAGGTCAATAGAAACCGGTACACTACGTCAACAAGATTCTGCTCCCAGCCGAAATAAGGTACCCAAGGCTGGAAAAACTCACCCTCGAGCTCATAGTTGCCTCCAGAAGATTGCGACCCTACTTCCAGTCCCACTCCATAATCGTGTTCACCGACAAGCATCTCAAAACGATTTTCCAGAAACCTGAGATGTCTAGGAGACTGGCCCAGTGGTCAATCGAGCTCAGTCAGTATGATATAGAGTACAGGCTTCGACTGGCAATAAAATGTCAGGCCATGGCATATTTCTTGGTAGAATTGGTCTTAGCCGACCAAGGAGAGGATCGGGAGCAACTAGATGGAGCTACCCCAGTCCGGTAAGAGTCAACAACCTGAGATCAGACCTTGAAAAGCATCAATGCAAGGGTGCAGAACTTTGACAAGTCCAAGCTATGGATGATACAGATCGACAACACGTCTAGAAAGGATGCGAGGGGAGTGGGTTTGCTTTTACCTCCCCCCCCCCCCCCCCCCCCCAAGCAGACCACTTGAGGCACGTCATCAGACTGGACTTCTAGGTTACAAACAACAAGGTAGAGTATGAAGCTCTCATTAGAGTGCTTTAGATAGCCTAACTAGACGGCACCGAGCAGATCCTAGTAAGCACCGACTCACAGCTGGTGGTCCAGTAGGTCAACGGCAACTATGAGGTAAAAAAACGATAGCCTGAGAGGATATAGAGCACTAGCTCAGTAGCTGCTCTCAAAATTTGAGGTGTCTGAGGTAAGCCGAATTCCCCAAGCAGACAACGGTGAGGCTGACCATCTTGCCCAAAACACATCGAGCGCCTTGGAACAGCCAACGAAGGGTGTGTTTTTCAACATTACTACTCACCGAATCACAAAGCAACCTAGGGAAGCCCTACCGGTCGCAGTGCCTGGCGGATTTAGTTGGGCTATTTCCATCCCCAATTTCCTCCGGTTGGTGAGGCTCCCCGAGGACAAGAAGGAGTCCAGACAGCTCAGGTTCAAGGCGGTCAGGTACCTACTACTTAGAGATGTACTCTACCGGAAGGGATGTCAGTCCCCTACCTACGTTGCCTAGACGACAACGAGGCCTACTATGTCATGAGAGAAATCCACAAGGGAGTGTTTGGAAACCACTCAGGGTATAGGTCACTAGTAGGAAAAATCACCAGGGGAGGATACTACTAGTCAACCATGGCCGAAGACATGAAAGCCTTCGTAGAAAAATGCGATAAGTGCCAGTGCTTCACCAATGTTTCTCATCAGCTACCCGTTGAGCTCACTGTCCTCACCACCCTGTGGCCATTCGCGCAGTGAAGACTTGACATCGTGGGCCCTCTCCCCATAGCCATGGGGCAGGTCAAGTTCTTGTTAGTGAGAATTGACTAGTTTACCAAGTGGGTAGAGGCCCAGCCTTTAGCAAAGATTATGAAACAAAACGTCACTCAATTTTCTTTGGTAGATAATCATTTGTAGGTATGGCATCCCAATAGTCATAGTGACTGATAACGGTAAACAATTCGACAACAGGAGGTTCAAAAATTTCTGCGCAGAACTGGACATTGAACTCCACTTTGCATCACCTATTCACCCACAGTCTAATGGGCAAGTAGAGGTAATGAAAGAACACTGTTAAAGATCATCAAGACAAAACTGGAAAATGCCAAGGGATTGTAGACTGAAGAGTTTCCCAATGTCCTGTGGGCCTACAGAACAACTGAAGGACACCAACGGAGCCACATCATACTTGCGGACTTATGGCCAAGAGGCTGTCCTAGCGGTGGAAATTGGGTTGCCAAGTGCCAGAACGACCTTGTTCGATCCCCTCAGAAATGACCATGAACTCAACTTGGACCTGAACCTGATTGAGGAAGAAAGAGAGCAGGCCGTTATGCGAGTGGTAGCTTACCAGAGCAGGATTAGAAAATACTATAACGCCCATGTCAAGGAAAGAACCTCCCAAACTGGGGACTTAGTCCTTCGAAGAGTAATGTTGGCTAATAACGACCCCTCCGAAGGGAAGTTGGGACCCACCTGGGAGGGGCTATATGCCGTCGAACCACTAGTGGGGAAAGGAGCCAACAGATTACAGGATATGGAGGGACAAGACTTGACCCACCCATGGAACGCAAGAGCACTTAAGGAGATATTACCCCTGAAAGGGAGATATAATTTACCATTTTTAAGTAAATATTGTATGCCTACACATGATGTCCATCCCAATAAAATAAATCCTATTGTGACTTTTTACACTGTATCCCCAATCTTGAGAATACCCTGGATGTGCTAGCTCTACACGATTAACTTGCAAGAAAAATGATAGATGAAGACTAATGTGCCTACGGGCAGGGGTGAGAACAAGATCTCTTATCCCTAGCCAAGTGTCCCAGTAGGAAATCAAGACTACTGTGCCTACGGGCAAGGGTGAGAACAAGATCTCTTATCCCGGACCAAGTGTCCCAGTAAGAAATCAAGACCCATGTGCTCACGTGGCGGGGTCGAGAACAAGTTCTCTTGGCCCGGACTGATCAGTCCTAGGTGTAAAGCTGACCAAGACCCATGTGCTCATGTGACGAGGCTGAGAACGAGATCTCTTGGCCCGGACTGATCAGTCCCAAGAGGAGCTACAAAACAACAAGGAAAAAGAACGACATCGGAAACAAATAGCCCACGACAAGATACCAAACTTAAATATATCATGCAAGGGCCAGGGCACCACTAAAGCCGCAACTAAAATGAAATTCAACAGAAAGTGCGCCATGCATCAAGAAAAAGAGAAGAAAATGAAGTACAACATCCACGAGTATACCCGATGACCTGGGGAGTCAGGAGCTCCGAACACAAGCCTGGGAAAGCGAGTATATCAAAGTATGTAACAAAAAAAGGACATATAGTGTTCGTTGCATCAAGTTAAAGAAAAGTTCAGAAAGCTTCAAAAAAGCTTAAGACAAGGCCTCAGGAGGAGGGGGAGGAGGAGAGGAGTTAAGTCTTCTGCCCCAACGAGCCCAATGAACGGTTGGCTCTGCACCAGTTGGGTCAGCATCATCATCGTCGCTCAGGTCGGTGACAATGGCTTTTCCCTTCTCCGCCGCCGACGCCTGCTTGACCCTTTGCATAGAGCTGAAATCCAGCTCAAGCCACCACTCTTAAGTGATTTCTCTGAACGCCTCAAAGCCCACACGCCAGTCCTATGCTGCCCTTCTCTCCACCTCTACAGCAACCCCAACCTACACCCGGGCCTCCAGGGCAACTCTCTCCCTCTCCAGCTCTTGACGAAGATGCTCCACCTCGGTAGTTAGACGGCAAGACTAGCGCTGCTCCCGTCGTTGCTTCTCGTCGAATTGAATCATCCGCCGCACGGCATGGTACCCCACAGCCACAACCTACGACAAATAACACAACAACAGAAACATGAGAAAATCGGTCAAAAGAAAGAAAAGCAAAGCAAAGCAAGAATTAAGAATCAAAAAGCCAAATAAACGATGAAGGGACAGACATACCCTGATCGCATCTCGACAATAACCGATCGTAATCTCGCTACGGGAGAGCTCCCAGAGGATGCTGTTGTTGGCATCGGTGAAGCCACGTTCGATGAACTCCATGCACAGGCCACCCTAACCACCAACACAATCATCGAATATGGAGAGCAGTGCCCTCTCAACGATCGACGCCTCTTCGACTATCGGTGCCCCCATAACGCTGGAACTTCCCCAGCCTCTAACACCTTCCTGACCGTCGGAGCCTTTGTAACTCCCACCTTGCTGGCTCGCTGGATGGCTGCCCGGATACGAGCCACAGACTGGGCTTGGGCAATCTGTTCAGCAATACCCCTCGGGTCCGGTTGGCAATGCCAGACCTCTCTCGAGCTCTAAGCTCAGCAATACGACGGCACACTTCGTCGCCAGTAAGGAACCCCCCACCAGCCCCTCCACCTCACCTGCGGCCCAGGCCTCGACCTCTCCCTCGTGTTGACGACGGAGTCTCTCGAGTTCTCGCCATTGTTGTTACCTTATGAGCCCTCTGCAAAAATGGGAGAAACAGATGTCAGCACCACAAACAAACAACTGTTCGAAGTCCTCAGTAAAATAGTAAGAAATGGTGCAACTACAGGTTTGGGGACGGCAAAACCCTATAAGAACGGGATGATATATCTCCAAACTAACAAAGGAGGATTCGACACTACATAGAGGAGAGAAAAAAAACCAAACCCTAATCCCCGAAACGGAATAACCACTCCTACAACATGGGGCCATGAAGCCCTTGATCGGCACTCAAAAGTGACGATTTAGACCCGTTAAGTTACACCAAGTTAGTCCCCTTTTGTTATTTAATATCG
>JAULLH010525817.1:0-11272 GCA_035668455.1 Sarracenia alabamensis
TCATGATATTGAGATCAACAGGACCGGTGGGTTGGTACTATCGTTGTCTGTTCGATGGTTAATAATAACATGATAGAAACCACGTCCAATTTAGGTTGAGGAGTTCCTCCTTGTGTGCTTTTCTTATAAGTTTGATTATGCCAAACCTGGCCAGTGAATCAGTTGATCTGGCATACTCAAAAGGATAAGTGGCGCAGTTGCGAGGATAAGAGAATAATTGAACCGAGTTGTCAGTAACCTAATTCAATTTTCAGGAATCCATATCTTAAACGTGGGGAGATCTCAGTGCAAGTGATAATTGGAAACTCGAGACATAATTCGAGTTAGGACCGGGAGTTCAGTCAGAGCCTTTAGTGGAATAAGTCCTGGTTCGTGTGGGAAAGGATCTAACTCGAGGGTTGAGTTAGGAATATCCGGTTTTCTTGTACGGTTAGCCCGAATCCTATATTTTATCGTGATCCTCCATGTAGCCCATTTATACGCACGATTTATTTTTGGTTGGCTTCCGTATTTATTAAATTTAATTTAATCGTCGGATTTTTTGCCAGGACGATCTCAGTATTAAATTAAATGTATAGTACATAATTGGCATAGTGGCACATTAGAGATTTCTCCCTAATGGTTGACCCTAATGTGGTGAGAGAATAATTTATTTTATTGAATGTATATTTCCAATTATCTCTTAAGATAATGATATATACACTTAGGTTAATTTTAATATATATATATATATGTATATATATATATATATATCAAAAGAAGATAAAATATTTTATCTCTCTCTCTCTCTCTCTCTCTCATGGCCAGCAATATGGGAGGGAATAGCCCATTATGGTTGTGTGATATTGTGTGCAAATATTTTTTGTAAGGTGTATACAAATATACGCCTTTTGGTGCACATAATATTTAGGTAACATTAAGAGAATTAACCTATTTCTCTACACACCCTAAGGTGATGCCGCCCCCTTCTCTCTCCCTCTTATTTTTTCTTGCAAAAATTTAGAGAGTCCAAGTGTATTTTGAAGCCAAAGGAGTTGATTCGGGTCGGTGCCCACACGCTGAAATCAACACGTGCGACGGGTTATATGTGAGAAGAACGTCAGGTTGTCTCGGATCATTATTCAGCATCAAAGAAACTTGTTCAAGTTTCTTGAAGGTATATTTAATAATAAAATATCATAATATTAAATTTGTTTTTCATGAAAAGTGCACAACATCGTTTTTCACAGTCACGACATCGTTTCCCAAAACTTTTTCCGCTATGTGGCTCCAAGAATGGTATTAGAGCCGACTATATTTTTCATGAAAAACATCTAACCCTTGTTTTGCAGCATACGTCGTTATGATCCGGTTCTTTAATCGATCGAATGCATGGTTTCTTTATATCGTCTTTTAACTGGGTATCTCGATGGTTTTTAATTTGAGATTAGATGAATTGTACACCTCCTACATGGGGCATAGGATTTGAAGTGTAATATTAATTTCATACAAGTTATTTTTCTTGATTATACTTTTAAATCAGATCATAAAACAGAGGTCGAAAACGAGACGGAGAAGGGCACAAAAGGCGGCAATAATGGCTGCTTGGGCAGCAACAGGAGGCTGCCTTCGGGCCTCCTTTTGGGCCTTTCGAGTACTATTTTCAATGTGATTTTTTTGCTAGAATTAAATTCAATCCATTAGCTTTCCAACGGTGGTTCGATGGCGGCAAGGCGACGACGGGAAGGGGTCCAAAATATTTTCCAAAGTTAATGATGCAGATTCTTGCCATGAACAGTGACGCCACATTCAAAGATTTTTTCAGTGCACTTCTAGTTCGTTTTTTGACGTGATTTTGGCGTGGATCAAGTTATAGATGTTGCCTAACTCCAGTAATTTTTGGAGGCTTTAAAGGTGGCGGGAAGGCGAGCAAACAGTGGCTTTACGGAGGTGACGCGCTGCTGCAACATAGCAGCAACTTTCGGCCAATAGGTGGCTATTTGGGCTTTTTTTCAAACTCTTTCCAGCGTTCCAGCGGTGGTTCGGGGCTGTGACGGTGACCCGGGGGGCTGAGGAAGAAGTTCGAGCCATTGACGGCTCATTTAGGGTTCTAAAACCCTAGTCATTTAATCTTTAATCCGAGACAGTCTGATTAAAAGATTATATGAAGGATCTGGATCAAAACGACATATTTAATTTATTTTTGTCATTTATTTAATTATTTATTTGTTTGTTTTATTGAGATACATGAATGGATTTTTTATTTTATTTATTTTTCATTTTATGTATGATTTTACAAATCAAGGAATAATAGGAAAAAAAATTTTCATATAATAATTAATCCAAGCAATTTTTTAAAATGGAAAAATAAATAGATAATTAGTTCATTAAATTTTGAGTTAAGTGGATATTTAATTAGGGAATTTTTATTTAAAAGAAAATTCGAGTAATTAATTACTTTTCGCAAGATTAAAAAAAGAAACATTTTTGTTTATTTTAATAGAATTAAACATGGAATTTTTTAATTGATTAAAACCAAATTTAATTTTAATCAGATAATTAAAAATTTTGTTTAATGTTTTAAAATAAACCAAAAGTGAAAACCCTCACATCCCCAAAATTTGATTAAAACATAAACGCGGGCTTACCGTTGCCCAAAATCATGATTTATACCTTTTATGGACGTCCCAAGGGCAGGGTACCCGATCCACATCACATCCCCAAATCATTCACACAATAATCCAATTCTGAAAACTTTAGCAAAAAAATGAAAAAAATCATACAATTTTTCCTTGTTAAGCATAAAATCATATGTAAGGATTAAGAGATTCCACAATGTTCATAATACCAAAATACTATACCTTTAGTCCATTAGTTCGTGATTAAACTTCATGCTAATATACATACTTCTACTTTCCAACAATCACAAAGCATCCAACTTTAACTAAAGATAAGATGGTCTCAACCAATTTCCATAACTCAGATACCTCACTCCAAAATTCACAATGAATAAGTGCTAGCTAAAGCATAATTGAAAATCATTAACAAGATAACATGAGTATCTTTAACAAGTGAACGCGAATTAAAACATGTATTATAGGATATTCTCAAAATATTAGTTAACTAAAAGTTAAGAATTTCGAACTAACCAAACCCTGTCCAAAACTCCGTTGTAGAATCACACAATTTGATTATTAGTAAGCATAAATACCTCATAGAAATTAGGACAATTTGATGTTACCCATAAGCCCAAAAATACACATTAAAAGCTTACCAATTTTCATACTCGAAGTCCATATCGAAAGTAGATTTCTAGTATATATAATCATAAAAGCAATAACCAATTTCATCTACAAGATAAAACCAAACATGCTCCAAGGATCACTTTCTAAAACAAAGAGACTAAGTGCACGAATATCAATAGCACATACATGAATACTTAAGTCTCCAATAGGAAAACAACACAATTTTTCCACCGATAAACATAATACATTGATTAAGGTTAAAGAAACTCATGCCTAAGTCTCATATGAAAATTCATAATTTCTAGATTCTAACAATCTTGATAAATAACAAACAATTTAAATTGCAAATGAAACTAACAAGTCCATGAGCCTCAATTCTCAAACCAAGAAAATAATATGTCCAAGCTTAGCTGTTTGTACACAATTCTCATGCTCAACCCAAATCAATGTAGATTTTTTAAGTTATACAATATCATTAAGTAATGAGAAAACTAAGTTACAAGGAAAGCCAACTATACCCCAAAAATGTCAATACATGCTTTTTGGCTTCAACTCTTACAATGGATAACAACATACATATCTAGGTTCCAAAAAAATCACTAGAATTAACATTCTAATTAAATTAAAAAGGAAAGCTAACAGCATGCTAAAACTTACTAAAATTCTTAATTTCTCTACAAAGAGGAGGCTATGCCATAACCATCAATTTGTACACAAAACTCATATGAGTAATCAATTCTAAAATTCGTAAATTACAACATGTAACAATCTCGTCACCTGTCCAAGAAAACCTGAAACATTTCAAAAATTTTGTTTTAATACTCGAAAAGGCACAATATCGCAAATATCTAAGAATCACAAATTGTACACAAATCTCATATTGATAATCGGATTAAAATTTCGTAAATTACATCATGTGGCAAACTAGTTACCAACCAAGGAAAACCTGAAACTTTTTTAAAAAATTGGTTTTATACCTGAAAAAGCATAATATCTACAAATCACCAAATACACATGATTTGAGCATACAGTGTATGATAAAAGTTCTAAATACACGGTTAAGTCACAGATTCGATATAGATCATAGAAAACTAACTTATTTTTCGTTTCGTAAATTCTAAGCTGAAAAAGACACAAATTTCTATAATCTTTTAAATATGTAAAACCAAGCAAATCAGACAAAAATTCAAATCCAACAAGATACAATACTCCTAATCACATACAAGAACACGGAAAAGCAAAAAGATCCAATGAAACTCGAGACTCGGATCCCGAAAATACAACTAAGCTACCAAAACCTAAATTTTAACATATCTATGATCAAAAACTTGAAAATAACGATACATATAGTAAGAAAAGTTTGATAATAGGTTATTTCCTAGCTTATACGAAGATCCATGGAAGAAAAAGCCAAAAGAGCATCCTCCGAAACCAATGAAACCAAAATCCGCTTCGGTGGAAACATAGCCCACGATCTCCTGAACCTCCGTGCCGTGCTGGAATGCATGCAAAGGCCTCCAAAACTTGACAAAATCAAGCCTTAGGTCTATGGTTTTGTCCTAGAGATAAGGAGGATCAAACGGGAAAAGAAGGAAATGAAAATAAAAAAGCTCTCTGGTTGCCTTTTAAAAAAAAAACGAATTGGTGAACCATGCTTCCCATGCGCCTATATGGCAGTGGAAATTTGGAATCTTCAAATAGTCGTAACATTGTCATCCGAACTCAGAATCAGATCATTTTTATGTGCAAATCGATGCCCTGGAAGTCCTCTTTCCAATGGTGCAAGCCTCGCCTCCAAATTCCCCTGGTAGCAAAAGTTTTTCCTGAAAAAAGCTAAGGTATGTCGGTCCCTCCTCACCCATCTACTGTTGTACATCGAAGAAAAACTTAACGGAAGCCCATTCCTACCCCGAAACTTCTCAAACTTAACCCAACACTTAAGAAAAATATAACGGAGCTAACAAAACAAACGACGTGATTATCGAACTCTTAATCATCAATAAACTTTAATTTTTTGAAAACTTTTACTCAGTTTCTTGAAAAACCAAACGAACATCAGTTTGAATTAAAGTTTAAAACCTGAAACGGTCCAAAATCACTTGGTCTATGATTACCCCAAGCGTGCCTAACATTGTGACACCTGTAATCTAGGTCTGGGTAATTACAAAAGAAGCGTTGAAGTTGGTTCAATATGATGTATGTGGTCCAATGAACATCCAGGCAAGAGGTAGATAAGATCCTATGATCTGATCATTGTGGTAAATACCTCTTGGGAGTTCAGGGACTATTTGTCAGGATATGGAATTACATCCCTATTTGTCAAGATATGGCACATAGAATGCCTCAGCAAAACGATGTAGTGGAAAGGAGGAATATGTCACTTACTCGGATTTACCACATTCGTTTTAGAGATTTGCGTAAGAGATAGCGGCTTTTATTCTGAATTTGGTACCTAATAAGGTGGTTCTCGGTTCCCCTATGGAGTTGTGGGCTGGAAGTAAGCGAAGTCTTAAACACCTCCGGATATGGGGTTTCCCAGCATATGTGTTGGTGGGAGACGTAAGTATGGTGGAGCCAAAAACAGAAGTCATTTTCTTGGTGTGGTACACCAGAGGAACTAAAAGTGGTCTATTTTATAATCCTAAGAGTTAGAGAGTATTTGTTAGTACAAATGCAAGATTTTTGGACGAAGATTATGTAATAAACCATAAACCCCAATCACAAATTGTTCTAGAAGTGGTTAGGACTGAATATATGGTACAACCCAAAAATATACCTGATGTGCGGAATGAGACACCACTTTTCGCGAGTACACATGAGGGGACTCGTCATAGTGGGAGGGTTGTTCGTTAACTCGGGAGGTTTATGTTCTTGGGAGAGTCACTCGATAGTTTCCCAAAAGAACTTGATACGAAACCCAAGAATTATAGTGAGACACATCAAGATAAGGTTGCAGACTTATGGCAAAAGGCTGTGGAATCTGAGATAGAGTCCATGTACTCTAATCATGTCTGGGATCTTGTAGATCCATTAGATGGGATAAAACCCATCAGGAGCAAATGAATCTACAAGAAAAAGAGAAGAGTTGACGGGAAGGTGAAAACCTTCAAAGCTAGGCTTATGGAAAAGAGGTTTATTTAGAAATAAAAAGTTCGATTATGAGCCGACCTATTCACTGATTGACATGCTTAAGTCTATTCAGATTCTCTTATCCATTGTTCTGAATCTCGATTACGAGATTTGGCAGATGGATGTAAAGACAACATTCCTTAAAGGAAGTCTTCACGAGAGCACACATATGACGCAACCAAACAGGTTCGTAGCAAAGGGATAGGAGCACATGTTGTGCAAGCTTAAGAAATCCATTTGCAGACTTAAGCAAGCATCAAGGTCTTGGAATAATTGATTTGACCAGGTGACCAAAAGCTTCGACTTTGATCAGTGTACTATCGAATATTATGTGTACTGGACGCGCGATGAAAACATGGTAGTGTTTCTAGTCATCTATGTTGATGACATTCTCTTAATCAGCAACGATATGAGGTTTTTGTCTTTGGTGAAGGTATGGATATCAAGTCAATTTGACATGAAGGACTTGAGAGAAGCGGGCCAAATACTTGGGATCAACCTCTTACGAGATCGATCACGTAGGATGTTGGGCTTATCCCAGGCCCATTAAATTGACTTCATTGTTGCTCATTTTTCCATGGAAAATTCCAAGAAAGGATTTTTTCCTTTCAAACATGGAATTACTCTATCCAGGGATCAGTAACCTAAGACCCGTAAGGAGATAGAGAGGATGAGAGGTATCCCTTATGGTTCAGCAGTAGGGAGTCTCATGTATGCCATGCTCTCCACTAGACTCGATATCTGTTATGTCGTGAGCATGGAAACTAAATATCAGTCTAATCCAGGGGAAGGGCATTGGACTGCGATCAAGAATATACTCAAGTACTTGAAAAGGACTAGGGAGTATGTGTTAGTGTACTAGGCTAATATTCTTGTACCCTTAGGGTAAACTTACTCTGATTTCCAGGAAAATAGAGATTCTCGGAGGTCCACCTCGGGCTATGTGTTTACCTTCGGAGGAGGAGCAATTAGTTGGAGGTGCGTCAAGTAGACTTATATTGTTGACTCTACCATGTAGATTGAATATGTTGCAGCTTCAGATGCAGCTAAGGAAGTAGTTTGGCACGTGAACTTCTTACTGGACAAGGATGTGGTGCCGTAAGTGTAGTCGCCCATTGTACTCTATTGTGATTACAGTGGAGCGGTTGCAAACTCAAAGGAACCTGGAGTTCACAAAAAGCAGAAGCACATAGAGAGGAAGTATCATCTCATCCGGGAGATTGTGTAATGCAGAGACGTGGTCGTTTCCAATATAGCATCCGCGGAGAACCTAGCATATCATTTTACAAAAGCGTCGTCTCAAAAAGTCTTTGATAACCTTGTAGAAGAGTTAGGTGTAAGATTTTCACCTGCATGACTTTGAGTATATGTGGGAGATTGTTAGTATAGTATACTTAAAATTCATGATTTTATGTATTTTATTATCATTGATCCTTGGTATATTAATGAGAAACACTTGAGAGGTATTTACATTTACTATTTCATATCTATTGTGCATATGATGTGTGAATGCATAGTCCGTATATTATGTCCAGTAATTGACTCGGTGCATGAAGCACGGAAGATCGGGTCAAAGGTTCTAACAAATATATAAGTGGGCTCACAATCGCAATGGATCGAGATAATTTATTGGTATAATCGTAGCACATCGCTATTGTAGCTGGTCTAGGCAAGGTCGAACGACTCCAATTTCTATCTTGGAATTTGATGTTCGAGCTCGATGTGTTAGTACAATGGGAGTATATTGAGCAGGATCATTAGGATGATCAATTCTATACTGACTATATGAATTGATTAACATTCTATATTATCACGTATTGCATGTACTCATATCCCAGACGTGATTGATCGAATCTTGTTCAGATGATGGGCAGTGTTTTGAGTCACCAATGGTTGAGATTTCGATATTGAGATTAATTTGCCCGGTGGGTTAGATACTGTTCCTAATTGATCGATGGTTGATAATCAACTAACGGAAACCACGTCCGACTTAGGTTGAGGAGTTCCCCCTCGTGTGCTTTGCTTTTATGTTTGACTATGCCAAATCTGTACAGTGGATCGGTTGATCTGGCATACTCAATAAGTTAACCGGCGCAGTTGCAAGGAAAAGAGTATTATCGAACCAAGTTGTCAGTAACCTATTTCGATTATTGGGAATCCATATCTTAAACGTGGGGAGACTACAATGCAAATGATAATTGGAAACTTGAGACACAAATTGAGTTATGTCCGGGAGTTCAGAGCCTTTAGTGGAATAAGTCCTGATTCGTGCGAGAAAGAATCTAACATGGGGGTTATGTTAGGGATGTCCAGTTTTCTTGTATGGTTAGCGCAAGTCCTATACTTCCTCGTGATTCCTCACGTAGCCCAATTTTACGCATGGGTTTTTTGTTGGCTTCGGTTATTATTTAATTTAATTATAGTTAGATTTTTCGCCGGGAGGATCGGGGAATTAAATTAAATATTGAGGGGTAGTTTTGGCAAAGTGGCAAGTTTTGGAAGTCCCCTAGGTGGCCAGCTCTATAATGAAAGAAAATGAATTAATTTTGCTAAGTGTATATTAAATATTGCATATATGGCAATATTATATACACTTATACCATTTTTGATATATTGTAATATATTAAAAATGGAAACAAAATTTATTCCCTCTCTCCTTCTATATGGCCGGCCCTGACTAGGGAATTGTTCCATAATTGTTGTGTATAGTTTTATGCAACTTTAGGAACGTGTATATGCATATCTCCTAAAATAAATAAAATGATATATATACAACATTGGAAGAGAATTAATTATTTTCTTGATACACCACATGGTCCCTGCCCCTCTCCTCACTCCTTGTGATTTTCGTGCATATTTTTGTTGAGCATTCAAGTGTGTTTAAAGCCTAAGGACTCGATTTGGATTAGTGCCCACACGCCGGAATCGTGACGTACGTCGGGTAATACGCGAGAAGGTCACCAGGTGGTCTCGCCTCAACACATAGACTCTTAAAACTTTACTACAAGTTTCGTTAGGTATATTTTGATCTTAACTCGTAATATCCTTTTATCCTTTTCATGAAAATCGAGACAAGACATTTTTATACAGTAATGCCATCGTTAAACATTTTTAAAAACTTTCGCTGCATCGACTCTAACAATATATTCCTCATATCTTTCATATAGCATTATGATGCCACATGGCGGTAGTGGTTGGGGCAGGAACCGCGGTCGGGGTCAAGTAGATGACCTGGTGGTTAGAGAGGGAGATGTGCTTATTCAGCAGGACCCAGTTGGGGGGAACAATCCCGTTCAGTAGGATCTGATTTTGGAGGAGGTCCATACATCGCCACACCCAGTTATGGATGGTGCTTCAATTCAACAGGATCCAGTATAGGAGGTAAACATCTTGTGGCTGATTTTGACGGCTATGTAGGTAATAGTAGAGGCGACAAGGGGAGGCAATCAGGCCCTTGAGCCACGAGCTACAGTTGCGATGATGGAGTTTAGATGGACAGATCCACCTAAGTTTTCTGGGCAGCCTGACCCCATGGTGGCAACGAACTGTCCTGTCTATCAATCTCATCTTTGACAAATTACGAATAGTGGAAGGGGACGTAAGTGTGAATTTGGTAATGTACCAACTGAAAGGAGAGGCCCGTGAGTGGTGGAAGGGGGTTAAGACCACCATTGACGGGACTTGGGTTTCGTTTGAGCGGGTGTTCTAGGAGAAGTATTTCCTTCTTTCCACGAAGGACAGGTACGTGAAGGAGTTACCCGACTTAGAGCAGGAGGGTATGGCGGTTCTACAGTATGAGTCACGATTTTCTATTCTATCTCGCCATGCTCCAAAGGTGGTTCAGGCTGAGGAGTTGAGGACGAGGAGGTTAGATAGAGGTTTGTGATCGACCATCAGGAATAGGATGTGTGGTTCTGACATCCACACCTACATGAAGGTGGCGGAGACGGTAGTTCATATTGATGTTGTCAGAAACTCATCGGGCTAGAGAGGTTAGACATCCGTCGGGAGGTTTAGGAGGACAGTCATAGAGGTACTGTCGAAAGAAAGCATGGTTTAGGAGGTTCAAGTCCCACATCATCTGGTGCTGGATAACCTGTACTTCCTACGGGATGTCTGAGTTTACAAACAGGGGCATGTTATCGGTGTGGACAGATGGGAAATCTCAGGAGAGATTGTCCACAGCAGGGTGCAGCGCAGATTCAATAGCGGAACAAGATCCAGGCGAGGACCGCACCCGTTCGAGATTACACCCACCGAGCAGGAGCATAGAGTGTCGCGCCGGGACAGTCTAGGTGTACACCAAAGGGCGGTGGTCAGCCTCAGTAGCAGCAGTAGCAACAGCTAGCCCTAGTGTTGGAGCCGGCGAGAGGAAGTGTTTTTTAAAAAAATATTTTTAATAAAAAATGTGATCTTCATGAAACTAGAACGAAGATCCATGCCAGGTTTAAAATCATTACCGAATAAAATCCTGTCGTAGGATTTCGATTGTTCCAAACTGTAGGAGAGACCACCTCGGAGTCTTCTCACGTATTACCCGGCATGTACCGTCTCGGGCGGGTGGGCGCCGATCCGAAACGGTTCTTGTTGCCTTCAAACACACGAAAATCTTCTCAAAAACAATGCTCTAAACCAAGAACAATGGAGGAGAGAAGCTAGAGAGGCGGCATCTATTAGCTAGGGTTTCAGAGTTATTTTGATTGTCTATATCTCATTAACTCTCTAGATGGGAGAGAATATATCCACATCCTAAAATTAGAAAATAAGATATATCAAATTTCCTTATTTTAAGAATGCAATCTCTCTACTTCACCCACCTAGGGCCGGCCACACAAAATGGGAAATATAATTTATTTTGTTTTATTTTTTAGTATAATTAAATCACACTAAAAAATACACCAAGTATATTTTTAATTGCC
>JAULLH010525925.1:0-11260 GCA_035668455.1 Sarracenia alabamensis
GAGCTCTCCCATCATGCTCATTTCAAATTCTCTTTGCTTATGCAAAGAAAATTCCTCATATAAAAGCACGTTAGTAGAACCAAAAATGATGTCGTCTACGTAGATTTGAACAATAAACATATCCTTATTTTTAGTTTTGAAAAATAAAGTTGTATCAATCAATCCTCTTGTAAAACCATTTTCTAACAAAAAGTTACTTAACCTTTAATACCAAGCTCGAGGAACTTGTTTTAAACCATATAACGCTTTTGTTAATTTAAAGACATGGTCATGATAGAAATGATTTTCAAAACCAGGTGGTTGTTCAGCATATACTTCTTCATTTATAAATCCATTTGAATCGCAGAAATAAAAGGATTAGTCTCATCAAATGTTATATGAATAGATTCAACTAAAACCATGGTTCTTTTATTGAAAACTCTATAATATTTACTATTTGTAGCATACCCAAGAAAAATTCTTTCATCAGATTTAGATTCGAATTTTTCTAAAACATCCTTGTCATTTACTTAGTTTTTAACAACAAATGTGTCATCCAAAATCGTATGCTATAACCTTTATCACAAAGCTGATTAATGCTAAAAAGATTATGTTTGAGACCATCTACAAGAAGAACATTATCAATGGTTAGGGAAGAGTCCTTAACAACCTTACCTATATCAATGATTTTACCTTTTTCGTTGTCTCCAAAAGTTACATAACCTCCATCTTTAGGTGTTAAACTTAGGAATTTTGACTTGTCGCCCGTCATATGTCTTGAGCATCCACTATCTAGGTACCATCTTTCTTTTGAGGATAAGGATCTGAAATATACCTACAAAACAATTTAAGTGATTTTCTTTGGTACCCAAATCTTTTTGGGTCCTATGGCATTAGT
Organism: Sarracenia alabamensis; assembly: GCA_035668455.1. Taxonomy (NCBI): domain Eukaryota; kingdom Viridiplantae; phylum Streptophyta; class Magnoliopsida; order Ericales; family Sarraceniaceae; genus Sarracenia; species Sarracenia alabamensis. The sequence continues at coordinate 878 of JAULLH010525925.1, forward strand.
TTCTTTCACTCTCCAAGCCATCTTAGTGACACTATTATTTCTTTTTAATGGGCAATCAAACTTAATATGTCATTTTGTTTTGCATTAAAAGCATGTGACATTTTCATAAATATTATTTGAAACAGTTTTTGAGAAGTTCTTTGATTCTTTCACAAAATTATTTTTATATGTTAATTTCACTTCTCCATTATAGCCAATTCCCTCTTTATTTAAAGATTTTATTTGCACTCCTAAGAGTTTTTTAAAATTTTCTCTTCCATCTGTAAATGATAGATGAGTAATCTTCCACTTTCTTTTGAAGTTCATAAGAGGTATCATTTTCAATGCTTTTACCTTTCAAATTCATGAGTTGAGTTTTCAAAATGTCATTTTCTTTTGTTAAAGCAAAAAACATGATCTTTGCAAATTTTCATTGATTTTTCAAAATCATCTTTTAGGACAAGTTTTTGTTTTTCTAAAGATTCTATTTTCAAAATATGTTCTTTAGCCAATTTTTCTTTTTCAGTTTTTACATTTTCATTTAAAGTATTTAATTCCTCATTTTCTTTTGAAAACATTTTATTTTCATTTTTCAATCTATCATTTTTCTTTTCCAATTTTAAATGACTTTTGTGTAAGTTAAAAATTTTATTTTTACGTTCATCATATGAAGGCATAGAATAGGAGGAACTAGAATCATTGCATGAATTGGAATGATAATTTACCTCTTCGTTTATGCTAGCCATCAAATAAAAGTTAGCCATCTCTTTGTCACTTGAGCTAGTACTTGATTCGTTTGAGTCGGAGTCATCCTAAGTGGTAGCTTTCATTGCCTTCTTTTTCTTCTTTTGGTCTTTCTTGAGTAAGGGGTATTCCGGTCTTATGTGCCCGGCCTTTTTGTAGTTGTAGCACGTAGGTGGTTCCTTCTTGAAATCTTGCTTACTTGAATCTGCTTTGTCAAATTTTCTCCATTGGAATGGTTTTAATAACTTTTCATCTCTTCGAAGGAACTTGCCGAATCTCCTTGTGATGAGAGCCATGTCATCGTCATTCATCTCCTCATCTTCATCACTAGAACTCTCTTTTGATGCTTTGAAGGCAATGGATTTCTGGCTTTACTTTGCTCTTTGACTCTTTCATTGATTTTTAGCTTGTATGTCAATAATGAGGCAATGAGTTCATCCAAGGTCATTACCCTTAGATTTCTTGCCTCGGATATGGTGGTAGCCTTGGCTTCCCAAATAGGTGGCAAGGCCTTGAGAATTTTTTTTAAAAGATCATAAGATTAATAAGTTTTACCAAGAGCATTAAGAGAATTAATAATGTGCATAAAACGAGTGTACATGCTAGATATTGTTTCATCCTCACTCATTTTGAACCCTTCATATTCACTGATGAGCCTATCAATTCTTGAATCTTTAACATCTTTTGTGCCTTCATATGTAATTTCTAATTTTTCCCAAATTTCTTTTGCACTTTTACAAGCCATAATATGATTATATTCATTTGCGTCTAAAGCATAATATAATGCATTCATAGCACTTGAGTTAACTTGTAAAAGTTTCATGTCATTTTCATTAATTTCTTCTTCTAATTTAGGAACTTCCTTATCTTCTACCGTTTTAGTGGGAATATGGTTACCTTGCACGATTACCCTCCAATCCCTCCAATCCATGGTTTGAATGAAGATCCTTATTATTTGCTTCCAAAATGTGTAGTTGACGCCAGTGAAAATTGGAGGCCTAGTAGAGGATTGTCCTTCGCCAAAAGGGGTTACACCAACGCCAGCCATAGATCTTTCTCACAAAAACTTGTTTGGAATAGTGTGAGGTGCTCTGATACCAATTGATAATTTGTGTGTAATCCCAAGAGCAGGGTGAATTGGATTTTTTCAAAAAAAAAAAATTAATTCAAGTATAGAAATAAGTGAAGGTGTGACGAGCATTATACAAGTAAGAAATATAAAGAAAGTAAAGAGAGTAAAGTAGAAGAGATAACACCGACATTTTACAAGGTTCGGCGCAATGGCATACGTCCTTGCATCAAGCCAACCGCTATGAGGATTTCCACTATCCCTTCTTAGTCTAGGCGGAGATGCTTCTTTCCTTAGTCTAGTCGGAGTAGCCTTTCTTGAGAACCTCTCTCAAGTACACGAACCTTCTTTGAGAAACACGTTCTCAAATACAATGGAAATCAAGAAGATGTACAATGAAGTGGCTCTAAGAATAGCCAAATGATTACAACAAAGTAAGTATTAATTCACTCTTAAAGAATATATGAAACGAAACTCAATGAGAATTCTAAGTGATCTTTCTCTCAACAATTTGAATGAAAAACAAGAAATTTGAAGCATGAGTAAGTATAAGAGAGAAGAATTGAGAGGCTTTGAATGTGTAAAACCAGAGCTCAATGGCTCTATGTATAGGCCTCAATTCTGAACTAGCCGTTGGGCTATGTATGGAAACGTCAAACTAGCCGTTGTGCTGAAAATTTCAAAAATAGGCCTATTCAGTCGACTAATAGAGTAGCTCAGTTGACTGGACCTTAGGTTCGGTCGACTGGCCTGTTTCAAAATTTTGATCTTTGTTTGACATATCACTTCAATCGACTAAAAACAACCCTTAGTCGACTGGTTTCTTTAAAACCTATAAAAATAGTTTTTCAAAAAGATTTTTTAACACTTTAGCTTTTAGAAAAACATTTTAAAGTTAGTTTAGATATCCTATGAGATTCATAATACATATTCAAAGAATAATAGTGAATTTACATAACTCCTAAGACAAATTCAAGAACAAATCTCCAAATCTTCATTATATCAACTTTTGCGACACTTCTTAAGCCTGTCGTTAAAGAGATTTTTCATTGCAATGCATGTCACGGCTTCATTTGTATCATTGATTGTGCTAAACCTTTCTTTCCTGAAAATATACTCAATGTGCACAATTAGATACTTGAGTTTGTTATCATCAAAACGGATATTGAAGCCTTGTTAGGCCAACAGGTAGATGGTTGGATAAGATTGTAAGTGAGTTGTGCATTCCTAGGCGAAGACGTGGTAGTGTCCTTCGATAGGTTGACACGTATGATTTTATGCCCATGGTCATGTCATGTTGTGAGGAGACGTTATTGGGTGGATCGAGTATGACCCAGTGGGGACCCTTGGGTGTGATCTAGTTGTGTCGTTATATGGTAGTTAGAACTCTTTAGTTCTTTGGCTTGTGTGTGTGACAGGTTCTGGGTAAGGAACTCTTGGTGAGATTAGAGTGTTGTATGGAGGCATTATGGTTGTGTGGCATGACAAATGGTTGGGAGTGTTGGGAATCCCTTGGTTAGACGTTTGGGCTAAACTCCAACCTTTTTCTCACTTAAATTTTATACCCATTTTAAGGTTTGAAGTTGGTTTCATAAGAAGACTTATGGATTTATGGGATTTAATTCAAATATGTAAAATGGAACTCAAAACAAGTATGTTGGTGATGATCCAACACTTAGAAACTTTTTACCAAAATTTCATTTATTATTGATTTTTATCTTTTCAAACTTTGGATTTTGAGCTAGTTTTGGGTATCCATTATACACTCTAAAATGATGATTTTGAGGTACTATAATCCGGTGAAAGGATTTCAAATCCATGGAATAAAATGTTTTGAAAATCTAAGATTTTCTTTGAAACCAAACCTTAACTTGGGTCATGATTTTAGCTTCCGGTTCTAGTGGGTTTTATCACACAGTGATCTTATTATCCGAGAGTAGTAACCAAGTGATATCGATGAGTGCAAGAGGCACATGTGTTCATAGGTATATGTCTTGAACAAGTATCTAAGGATGATTTTGGTGATGTGTAGAGATTGTGCTCTTATGTAAGAACCTTGTGACGATTCACTTTCGGGTTTGTGAAGAGGAACATGAGCGTGATGGTTGCGGGATAAGTTTTGTGTGTATGCGATATGATTTGATTATGATCCTTGATTAGCAATATGGGATTTGTTATGAGTTTCTATGTGAGATGTTGGTATGGCCTAGTTGTATGTGCATGATCATACGTGTTATTCTCGGTTTGTAGAATGGTACTTGGTTATGTGGTAGATATACTTTGTGATACTGATAATTATATATGTGGACGATCACATCATGTGAGTAATAGTGGTAGTTGATGTGTAGCCCGAGTGGTTTGTATTCATGCTTCTGTGATGTTGATGAATATGTGGTATATGGCTCGAGTGACAATCCGTGTGGCAATGCTAGTCTATGTGATGACATTAGATGTTTGTTTAGGTGACGACATAGCATGCTAGTCTAGGTGATGGCATAGGATACTAGTCTAGGTGATGTTACCAGATACTAGTCTATGTGACGACGTTCCACATTAGTCTAGGTGACAGCGTTGAGTGATGACACTTTTCTAGGTGACAATGTATCATGGTGTGTGACATGCTAGTCTGTGGGTGACGACATGGGTTGTGGGTCTAGGTGACCGCTGTAGATGCCGGACTACGAGTGACGATATGTGATGCTAGTCTATGGGTAACGGCATCAGACGTTTGTCTAGGTGACGACATATTTGGTGATGATATCTAGGTGATGATCTATCATGTTTGAGGCCCAATCGGTATTCTGAGTATTTAGCCCAAGAGGCTTGTAGGGCCTATGTGGCCAACTATGCGTGGGTGGGCCGGTGCTATGTGCAAAACAGAGTGTATGTGTGTGAGCCGGCACTGTGTGTGGACCGGGTGTGTGTGCGTGTGTGGGTAAAATCCCTTCAGAGCATATTTCTGACAAAAAAATGGAAATGTTTTGAAAAAAGTTGGAAATGACGAAAAATGGTTTTGATGCGAAAAATGAAATAGAATGGATAAAACAAGTTATTTTAAAAAAAAAGTTTTAAAACTTGAGTCATGTGAATACAATTTTAATAAATCAAGGAACGAGATTCATGTTTTCGACTAGGTGTATGGTATTCACATGCTTGACTCACATGTTTTGCAGTTTTATTCATTTATTAGAGTATTTTCCTATACGAGCGTTCGCTCATGTCGTTGTAACCCTACTTTTTCAGGCTCCTTGCGAATACCTTGGTGTAGCTGGAAAAAGGTTTGCTTTAGTCCCTTTACATTTCCAGTTCAATAGTTGGACTCGTATAGTATTTTACTACTTTATCTATTTTAGATTTTGCGGTTAGGTTGTACAGCCACAAGGTCACTTTATACTTAGCTTTGAGATGTATGCTTAAAGATTAGTTTGTTGGTTGTCGTTGATCAGCTTAGCTTGTGAATGTGATTGTATTTTTCCTTTCACGGGTGGATATGTTTTTGTATTAATCAGAAAAGTAGAGGAAATTCTGACGAAATTTTCTAAAATATACAGTGTTGGTATATTTGTGGGTTTAGATTAGCATGATAGGTTATATTACGTTAATATTCATAAATCGGGTTTTATTCGCCAAGAGTTGATCTGCGACAGACAGATTGGCAAGATGTGGTCACTAGGTACATGAATTCCCTACAGATTATAGATGATGAGCAGAGGATTAACCTTGCCAATTTTCAATTCCGAGGAGATGCCACTGTGGTGGAGGCTGGCACAAGAAACAAAAGATGGTACATAGGCTAACTTTAGGACATTATTTTTGAGCAAGTATTTTCTAGAGTCAGTTAGAGATACCTTCAGGGAGGAGTTTTCTGCTCTCACTCAGGGAGCGATGACGGTAGCTCAGTATGAGGCTAGATTTACAAGTCTCTCTAAGCTTGCACGGAAGTTGGTTCCAACATAGGAGATTCGAGCAAATAATTTTGAGAGGGGCCTCAAGCCCGTCATTCGAGTGAAGGTAGTGGCCTTGAGATTGAAAGTGTTTTCATAATTAGTAGATACAACGATCATCGTCAAGAATACCTTGGCAGAGACCAGGAAGGCTAGAGAGAATAGATCACAGCATATGGGAGGATACGTAATCTAGGGCGACCGGTAAAAAGGTAGCGATATCGAGGTTTCAGTTCAAGATAGAGAGGGTATTCACAGCCTCAACATTCAGTACCTATGTTCACTATTGTCTCTTCATGGCGTACTAGGCGTGTGGAGTTAATTTGTCATGCTTGTAAACAAGCAGGCCATATTACGAGGGAATGCACACGGAAGGGGCAGATTCAGAGATTGTTTAAGAATTTATCATAGAGACAGACACATGGAAGAAGACCACCCACATGTTTTCAGAGGGGACAGGTAGGGCATACACGTAGGGACTACCCTCGGGGAGGAAACACATAGATGGCATCAAGCACACCCTCTTTCCAGTTTGCTCGAGAACGTAAGGAGTTTGGGCAGATACAGTAGAATGCAAGAGTGTATGCACCGCGACACATAGAGAGAACGACCTTCGCACCACCAACAAGACAACCCCAAGGTAGAGATAATGCAGAGCAGACACCTAGAACTCATTGACGGGTGTTTACTATTGGGGATGCGAGTAGATCACAGACGCTAGTGATGCCAGACATTTCCACCAGTACACCAGTGATTCGAGGTACACAACTCATGTTTCGTATGCCAATACACCAGTGATTCGAGGTACACAACTCATGTTTTGTATGCCAACACACATATTTATTGACACCAAAGCTTCACGCTCATTTATTTCCTACGTTTTTGCATATGTGTTGGGCCTAGGGTTAGATAGGTTGGCTAGCCCATTATGCGTTGATACCCTGTCAGGGATAATGTAGTGTTGAAGTATATTTGTAAAGGTTGTGTGTTGGAGATCACTGATTACCATGTTGAGTTCGATTTCATTGTTCTACATATGGATGTTTTTTATGTCATCCTTAGGATGGACTGACTGACAGTATATCGGGCATTCATAGATTGCGATCGACGACGAGTTCACCTGAGAACTCTAGAAGGAGAGTCTTATTATTTTGTAGGTGACCAAAATGATAGGTCAGTGTCTAGCCTTCATCGTTCAGATGACCGGAGTAGTCTTCATCTTCTCCTCGCTACTCTTCAAATTAATGAGGCTTCTTCGACTCATCGAGAGTATCCACCTATAGTGAGTGAGTTTGTGGATGTGTTTCCTGAGGATCTGACTAAGCATCCACCTCGGAGAAAAGTCGAGTTCACCATTGACCTTATTCTAGGGACAACACCTATATCCTTACCATTGTATAGATTTGCGCCAGTAGACTTGCAAGTGTTGAAGACACAGATTGACGAGTTGGTTGGAAAAGGCTTCATACATCATAGTTTTTCACCGTGGAGAGCTCATATCCTGTTTGTTAAAAAAATGAAAGATCGCTGTGGATGTGCATAGATTATAGAAAATTGAATCAGGTGATAGGGAAGAACAAGTGATAGATGACTTGTTTGACTAACTAAAGGGGTCATCTTATTTCTCCAAGATTGATTTGAGATCAGGGTACTATCAATTGAGGGTAAGGAAGGAGGAAATCCCTAAGACTGCTTTTTAAACTCGTTATGGACACTTCGAGTTCGTCGTTATGCCATTTGGGCTAACAAATACACCAGCCACATTTATGGATTTAATAAACCACATTTTCACCCATACTTAGATAAGTTTGTGGTGGTTTTTGTGGATGATATTCTAATTTACTCATCGTCGGAGGAGGCACACCAGGAGCATCTAAGTCTGCATTACAATTGCTGAGATATCATCGATTATATGATAAGTATGAAAAGTGTGAGTTCTGGATGCTTGAAGTTATGTTTCTGGGGTATGTCGTGTCAAAAGATGGGGTGGTTGTAGATCCGTTAAAGATCGAGGTTGTGATGAAGTGAGAATGGTCAAAGACCATGCTTGAGAATAGGAGATTTCTAGGTTTAGAAGGTTATTATCGGTGGTTTATGAATGACTTCTCCAAATTACCAGGGTCCATGACTCGCCTCACCTGAAAGGGGGTGAAGTTTGTATGGAATGACTTGTGTGAGCAAGTATTTCAAGAGTTGAAAATGAGATTGAACAGCACACCTATTTTGATTATACCGAAGAGAGGGATATGCTATGTAGTTTATTGCAATGCATCACATGATGGACTGGATTGTGTCTTGATACAATAGGGTAAGGTGGTTGCCTACGGGTCAAGGTAGTTGAAGACCCATGAGAAGAATTACCGCACTTAAGATTTGGTGCTGCCAGTAGTGGTATTTGCATTGAAGATGTGGAGACACTACATACCTATATGGGGAGTGTTTCAAACTACTTTCAGACTACAAGAGTCTAATATATATTTTTTTCACAGATGACTTGAACATCCGGTGAAGAAGATGGATGGCTTATCTGAGTAATTAAGATTTCAACTTACAATGCCATCCGAGAAAGGCCAATGTGGTGGTTGATGCTCTCAGCAGGAAGTCGTTTGGCTCTTTTGTAGCTGTCGTAGTTCATGAGTGGAAGATGTTTGCTGAAGTCAGTGGATATGACCTATAGCTTAGAGAGACTGATGGCCGACCTGCTCTATTTACGAACTTATCATGACCCTCTTTGGTTCACCGAGTTATTGAGACCCAACTACAGGATAGAGAAACTTAGGAATTGTAAAATGTGGTATCGAGTGGCGAACACGAAAGTGGGTGGACTTTGTAGCCAGATTAGGGGCAAAGGTTTGTGGGGAGATTGTTGGTACCAAATCCTACAGAGATCATGTACTTTGGGAGTTTCATCATTCTCATTTTGTAGTTCATCCGGGTAGCACCAAAATGTACCATAACCAACGTCGACATTTTTTGTGGAAAGGGAAGAAGAAGGCTGTGGCTAATTTTGTGATGACATGCCTTACATGTCAGCAAGTTAAGATTGAACACCAATGACCTACCGGATTATCCATTGAGTTAGCACACTTCCTTCCAATACGTGTGATAGATTCAATGGATAAGTTAGAAAGGTTATACATTAGTGAGAATGTCCAACTACATGGAGTACCTGTGTCGATAGTTTCAGATAAGGATACTAGATTTGTTAGAGTCGGCACAACGAAAGTTTTAAAATAGTTTTGGATCGATGATTACATAACCGTAAAATATGTATCGTCACATTTTTCATGAAAAGGCTAGATAGATATCGAGTATAGTATGAAATATACCTTATGAAACTTTAGTAGAAAAGTTTCAAGTATTTCACGTTGAGTTGAGACCACCTGATGATCTTCTCGCGTATGACTCGACACACATCTCGACTCCTGACTGTGGGCACCGATCCGAATCGAGTCTTGTTGGCTTCTACACACATTTCATCTATCCAAAAGATGCTAAAAAATTCAGAGAGGGAGAGAGGGGGCCCACAGCTACTTAGGGTTTCAGGCACAAAAATTGTTATGTATTTAACTCTCTTATTTTGTATATATATCAATGCATACTATAGGTATATATATATATATCCACCTTCCATATATGTCCCATATAATATATAATACAAAATAATATATAAAATATAACCCTATATGGCCATCCATAATGAGAGGGGAATACATAGTGTATGTATATATTTCCTTAGGAATTATATTCTAATTCCATAAAATATATTATGCACCTTCCTAATTTTGGAGGCTAAGAAAAGATATCATATCTTAATCAAAATTAACCTCCCCTTTATTCTCCTAGGGCCAGCCACTAGGGAGAGAATCCATAGTGTGCCATTTTCTAATTTCACCCCCGAACGTTTAATTCGACCGTCCCGGCGAAAAATCCGACGATCGAATTAAATTGAATAATTACCGAAACCAGCCAAAAATAAACTGTGCATATAAACGGGCTACGTGAGGGATCACAAAGAAGTATAGGACTTGGGCTAACCGTACGAGAAAACCGGATTTTCCTAACTTAACCCCCGAGTTAGATCCATTCCCGCACGAACCAGGATTTATTCCACTAAAGGCCCTGACTGAACTCCCAGCCATAACTCGATATGTGTCTCAAGTTTCTAATTATCATTTGCACTGTAGTCTCCCCACGTTTAAGATATGGATTCCCAAAAATCGAATTAGGCTACTGACAACCTAGTTCGATAATCATCTTTTCCTTGCACGTGCACCGCTTAACTTATTGAGTATGCCGGATCAACCGATCCACTGCACAGATTTGGCATAGTCAAACCTATAAGAAAAGCACACGAGGGGGAATACCTCAACCTAAGTCGGACGTGGTTTCCGTTAGTTTGTTATCAACCATCAATCGAATAACGACAGTACCAAACCAACCAGTCATATTGATTTCAATATCGGAATCTCGACCATTGGTGACTCAAAGCACTACGCATTATCCGAAAACGATTCCATCAATCACGTCGGGGTTAAGAGTATGTACAATACATGATAATATAGGATGCAGATCAATTCATATAGTCAGTATAGAATTGATCATCCTAATGATCCTGCTCAATACACTCCCAGTGTACTAACACAT
>JAULLH010526030.1:0-11257 GCA_035668455.1 Sarracenia alabamensis
GACGATAAATTAAAATTTTAATTAATTTTAATTTTAAATTATCTACCCTAACATGATAAAAAGTTAAGTTTAATAATTATAACATCGATATAAAGCTGTAAATAAGCTATAAACATCCAACAACCATAAGGAGACACACGATATACATGGAAACCCTAGGGAAGCTCCCCGGAATGAAAACCACGGCACCGACACACGGTAGAAACTATGCACTATAAGACAAAAGATTTACAAGATAGACAGACTAGAAAACACCCGTAACTCCCGATGGAAAACCTATCTTCTAATCTTGAGAGATCCGCCCTGATCCCCTTGTTGACTCCAAAGTCGGGATAGCTCCACCTACCTACAACGTCCTATGAGTATCACCATACTCAATCCAGACAGAGGTCGTGAGTAGCATGTGGTCCACGGGAACTAGTCCCGATCTCCCTATCAAAGAGGACTCCGAGATACCTCGGCCCAGTGTGCGTTCAAGCACAGTGCCGGAGGAAGGTGGTGGGAATGGTGACAGAAATGATGATGACCAAGATGATACATGATGACTGCTAGGACAAAGGCATCTATGGTCCTAACTCTAAGTGTGGTGTAGTTACCGATCCTAAGAAAGGTAAGAACTATGACACACCGGAAGGTGGTAACATCGGAGGCTTCTCCGAAACTACTAGTCGAGAGGCAAGAGTGTGAGACTATAACAAGTCACACGGTCTCAAGTTACTACACGGCAAGACGACCGAGCCTAGGGTCATGAAACTAATGCAAGTCCCAAATCCAATGGTCATCCTAACAAGGGATTCCTTAACCTACCATGCTATGAATGCAATACTCAATATAAGTAAAATACATGCAATAGCTATGCAAGATACATAACATAAATCCTAAGAAAATCTACTTATTAGAAACATGGATTAAAATACTAATCACCATGGAAGGGTAGCATTACCTTGGATTATGATGGATCTCTAGACATTGATGTGGGATTAAATGTCTAAGGCTTTAGAAAGCTAAAAGGCAGCAAGGTCGGCTCCTCTATGAGCAAGGCTTGAGGAAGCCAAGAGGCAGCAACAACTCCTCCATGAAAAGCCCAAAGGCTGGGAGAGGATTCTCAAAAACCTAACGGTGGGTATGCAGCATATATATAAAGAAATGCATTGGAGCTCGATCAGTCTTCGAGCGCGCCATAGGCACTATAAGGTGCACGAGTGCTATTCGGGCGCAATAAAACATTGACAGGTTATTTCTGTAATGCCAATGAGATTCATTAGGGTTTTGTCGCCGAGCTCGATCGCTCTTCGAACGCGCCGCTGGCCCTTGGAAAACCCTACTCTCGACAGCAAGAATATAAGACATAAAGCAGGACCGCTCAAGCTCTTTACGGGCTCTCTTCGGATGCTTCAATATCTCAAATCTCGTCAAGAAAGAATTATGATATTTAATCAGGGGCACTCGAGCTCTATGCGGGCTCTCTTCGGGCGCTCCAATGTCTCAACTCTGGGCTTATCGAGAAAGGCATAAATACGTATATGCTGCTCGATGTCGCTCGAGTGTTCTACGAACGCTCGAAGGCGTTGTAAGGGGTTCGATCCCCTTCACATGCCAAAGCCTAGAATCCATGGAAAGTCATGAATTCTCTAAGGCAATGATATACACAAACTACCCTATATGATATGACATGAAATGCATATGGGTGTGTGTATGAGAGTGCCATATACCTGTAAGAATTGGAGCATGCTTGCGTAATGTGAGCAGGACTAAAAACCTAGACACAAACACCCAAAAATCCCAAACCCAAAATAATAGGTATAGACACAATGGTTTTGTTTCACTTAACCTGGTAATAGCCAATATACTAATAGATTATTTCTTGATAGTGGATGCTCACAGCACATGATTAGAAATGCAAGTCTTTTCACTTGCTTAAAACCCAAAAATAGTGGGTTTGTCATTTTTGGTGACAATGCTCAAGTTAAAGTTGTTGTAGTTGGCAACATAGGTAACTCCTCTTCTTTATGCATTAAAGATGCGCTACTTGTTGATGGCTGAGTAAAGTTGTTGTAGTTGGCAACATAGGTAAATCCTTTTCTTTATGCATTAAAGATGCGCTACTTGTTGACGGCCTTAAGCATAATCTGATTAGTATAAGTCAACTATGTGATTATCGCTTTAACGCTTGTTTTGTTGCAAATAAGTGTATTGTAAAGAATAATGATGGTATTGTATTTCTTACACATAGGAATCATAATGTATATACCATTAGCTTAGATGATTTGCCACATCAAAATGTTAAATATTTTATGGCACATAATGAACAAAGTTGGTTATGGCATATAAGGTTAGGACATTCAAGTTTGGACTTGATTTCAAAAATTTCTAGAAAGGAATTAGTTAAAAGTATACCCAAAACTAATTTCTCTTAGATTAAGATATGTGATGCATGCCAACTTGGAAAACAAAAGAAAACTTCTTTTAAAAAGAAAAAGGATATTTCAACCTCTAAGCCATTGCAACTACTTCACATGAATATTTTTGGACCTAATCGAGTGGCAAGTCTAGGTGGTAAAGTATATGCATTTGTAATTGTTGATGATTTTACTCACTTTATATGGGTGTTATTTCATGCTCAGAATATGAAGCACACACTCACTTTGCTGGACTATGTCGTAGGCTTCAAAACAAAAAGGGTTATTGCATAACTAGTATTAGAAGTGATCATGGTATGGAGTTCAAAAACGAAGACATAGAAAAGTTTTGTGATGAACACGAAATTGCACACAACTTCTCCGCACCTAGTAGCCCTCAACAAAACGCTGTAGTAGAATGTAAGAATAGATCCTTACAAGAGATATCTAGGACTATGCTCAATGAACATAACCTTCCGAAATATTTTTGGGCCGAAACCATTAGCACTGCATGCTATGAGATGAATCATATGATCATTACAAAATATTTGAATAAAACCCCTTATGAATTGTGGATGACGCGCAAGCCTAATATTGTTTATTTTAAAGGGTTTGGATATAAATGTTACGTGCTTAATGATAAATCCAATTTGGGTGAATTCGATACTAAAAGTGATGAAACAATATTTCTTGGTTATTCTTTATCTAGTAAAGCATATAGGGTATATAATAAAAGAACCTTGGTTGTTGAAGAATCCATGCATGTAGACTTGATGAGTCTAACCCATTCTCAAAGAAAGTGGATCAATCTAGTGATCTCAACTTGATTGAGGAAGGTGTCAATAAATTTGACCTTAATAAAAAGGAACCTAATGAAAATCCTAAGGAAAACAAAGAGTGTTACTATTTTGGCTATTCACGGGTTAAGCACAAAATCATTGTGTATGTACCTTTAATTTCGGGTCTGGGATTTTAGGGTATTTATATCTAGGTTCTTCATCCTGCTCACATTCAGCAAGCCCACTCTAATCCGTACAAGGTATATGAAATTCACATACACACACCCATACGGATTCATATCATATCATGATTATGGTAGCTTATGTATACTGTTTCCTTAGAGAATTCATGACTTTCCATGAATTCTAGACTATGGCGCACGAAGGGGCACGAGCACCTTTCGGTACCCTGGAGCATTCGCAGAATGGTCGAGCGGCAAACATTAATTTGTGCCTTTCTTGATAAGCCGAGAGTTGAGATATTAAGGCACCCGAAGAGAGCCCGTAGAGAGATCAAGTGCCCCTGTTCAATGCCTTACTTTCTCTTCGTCGAGAGTTGGATTTCTTAGCCGCCAGTACCATGCCCATAGAGCGATCTAGCTCAGCATTGAAACCCTAACGGTTCTCATTGGCATGGGTAGAAAAAGCTTACCATCTTTAACTGAGCTCGACGAACGTTCGAACGCGTTGTAGCGCATGCGACGCGCTCGAAGAGCGATTGAGCGCCAATGTGTTCTTCTAGAGAAGCTGCTGCCTCTCCCTTGGCTTCCTCATGCCCCCTGGTGTTGGATCCCACATCAATGCCTTATGATCCATCAAAAATCCAAGGTAATACATCTTCCTCCTTCTTTTACAGCTATATGTATATCTATCCATGTTTTGTTTAGATTTCCTTAGGTTCCATGTGATGTATCTAGCATAGCTGTTGCATGTCTTTACTTTTATTAAGTCTTACAATCATAACATGTTGTTTCAGGTTTCCTTTATAGCAACCGTAGGTCTTGAGACTTGTGTTAGTTTCATCATCCTAGCTTCGTTTGTGTTGTCATGTAGGTGCTTGAGATCGTGTGACTTGTGACAGTCTCGCACTCTTCCCTCTCTTCTAAGTAGTTCTAGAGAAACCTTCGATGTTGCCACCCTCCTATGTGCCATAGTTCTTACCTTTCTTAGGATTGGTAACTAGGCCACATTTGGGATTATGACCATAGATGTCCTTGTGCTCATGGTCATTAGGGGTCCATCTTTGGTCATCGTATTTCTGTCATCATTCCCACCACCTTTCACTTGCACTGTGCTTGAACACACACCTGGCCGAGGTATCTCGAAGCCCTTATTGATAGGGAGATCGGGACTAGTTCCCATGGACCGTATGCTACACACGAGCTCCGTTTTGATTGAGTATATTGATACTCATAGAACTTTGGAAGGGGAGTTATGCAACTTTAGAGTCAATAAGGGGAACGGGATTGAGCTCTCAAGTTAGAGGATAGGTTTTTCATCGGGTGTTATAGGTGTTTCCTAGTCTGTCTATCTTGTAAACCTTTAAGCTTATAGTGCATAGTTTCCACTGTGTGCTGGTGCTGTGGTTTTCATCCAGGGGAGCTTCCCTAGGGTTTCCACGTATATCGTGTGTTCCTAATGGTTGTTGGATGTTTATAGCTTTTTAGTGATTTAGGTCGATGTTATAATTATTAACCTTAGCTTGTTATCATGTTAGGTTAGATAATTAATAAATAAAATTGAAATTTTTTTATTTATCGGCTGCTAACCTATTCCCCCAATAGGTTAGTTTATCAGTTCATAGTAGTACTTTCAATTAGTATCAGAGCAAGGTTCTTGCTCTTTTGACTAACGTCCTGAGTAGATCCTTCTCCTATTGCGAACCTGTCATCTGTACCAGACGATTCTATGGCTACACGCCATTTTGAGTGTGTTGGTTGCTAATTGACCAACCCTCATCCTTTCTAGTTGGATGGACCACTATATCCTTCTAGAATTGTGGTTTAATTCCCTTGAATCACTTTCTCCTGCACGTTCTCTACACCAGCAACTTTCCCTGGCAAGTTTCATCTTGCACAGTGAGCTGGTCTGTGCATTTGTAGGAACCGTAGGGACCCTTTGTGTCGGCCCTCGCACGTTATCAATGCGTTAGCAATTTTCCCTGCCAAGTCTTTTCTTGTGCAATATGTTGTCCCATTCATTGCACATCCCTTAAGCATTCCTTATGTGTTGTCTTTGTGCCGTGTGGTTCTTTGTAGCCTTATCCTTATGCCTATGTCATAGGATCAGGTGTTCCTTCCTTCCCCTAGTATTATTTCGTATAGAGAGGTTGTGAGAGAGAGATTGTATATAGTTTGTATATTTATTTCGTTTCTCCTTCTTTTACATGCATGTTTTCCTGACATGCCTATTATATGCGTGCATGTGATACGAGATAACTTCCACTCTTGGCAAGCATAATTTTTTGATGAATTATCATGAGATATGGAATTTCCTCTTTCCTATAAATTATTCTTGTGCTTACACTGCGAGTTGATAGTCGTGTCATCTCTCCTATTTTGCACACACTCTATGAGAGCTTGATACTTGTGAGTTACAAGTTAGGTATTACATCTAGTATTTTGGTTATGACCTTATGTCTTGATCTAGATTGACCCATGTTTGTGGTTTACCTTAAGATGCTTTCCCTTGTCTACACCTGCACCTGAACGATCGCCTGTTGTAGATGTAAGTCATTACTCTGTGTGAGTAACCGCTTATGTTCGGTGTAATTTGTCATTCGTGTGTCTCCCTGATAACAAGAATTTGTTATATGTACCCTCCATTTGTGTTATCACAATTGCCACACTATTTTAAAAGTGTGTTTAGCCTTATATCCAGCTTTGGGTTTTATATGGGAAAAATGTCACGTGTGTGCCTTTTGAGTTACAAGACTAAGATTCGTGCGCATATCTAGAGGTCCAAATATTTTGGATTTGCCTTCTTGTCTCAAGTGCATTGATCATCTCCTTTTGATAGGATTTGATTTTGACTTATGTCTTGTCAAGTGTCTCTCTCCCATGCATAGAGTTCACGATTAACCATTAATAGAGAGATAACATGAATTATGTATACTTAAGTTAATCCTAGCATTTTTATATAGTTATACATGAGTTATCATTTTTTCATGCGGATTTCTCAAGTTTCTTGTGCTTACATGAGCTTTTAGTTATACTCCTCTCACATCCATGCTCATAATATGTAATTCTATTATATATTTTGCATATTTGCTTTTGCATTCATTTTCTGAGTGAGTTTGGGTTAAAGGGGAGAGTATTCATGACAGAATACTTGTATGAGTATTAACTCATTTTTTTGGGTGGGTTAAGACAAGAGGAGTGTCTGCCAAGTGTATATCTTCAAACTTTAAGCTAAACTGTTAGCTTAAAATGTAATCGTATACCCTTCTTAAGAGATGGTGCTCAAAAGAGTTTAAAAGAATGCTGCAGCCCTAAGCCCTCGAATGCATGTACCCTCGGATTCTTAAATCGAAGTGTTCCCGTCTTTTCGTCTTCTCTACCCTCTCGCTCCCCTTGTGCGGCATGGCCAATCTCTCTATCCTTGTCTTTATCCCTTGTCCACAATTGTCAGCACTCTCTCTATATCGGGAGTATTCGGATTTGTCCATCCTCATTCTTAGGTGGAGTTACAACCAATATGTCTTCAGATAAGAGTTTCATTCCCCTCTCTCCACCACGTCTCTCTCTCTCTCTCTCTCTCTTCTCCCATGGCTCCGATCCCATGCCGACCACCCATTACCTTCGGGTCGATGATTGAGTCAACACCTCCTCATGTGGTGCTCGTCTCCCTCCTCTTGAGCCTAGCAATTGTCAGTATCGTTGTCTTTCTCACCAGAGGACAGGGAAATTCTCGTAAGGGGTAGGGGTTTTGTTACAAGTAAAAAAATACATCTGAGGTAAAGGATGCAGACCAGCTTCCCACAGAGGTAGTTCGTGAATCCTACACGACACTTGAACACTGCGGTATCCTCATGGAAAAAAACATCCATTTCAACGGTTTCACCCAAATTGGACTCACTTTCTAGTTCAAACTGTTAGGATAGTATACTTAAAAGCCATACTTTTATGTATTTTATATCCTTGATCCCTGGTATATTAATGAGAAATATTTGAGATGTTGTTGCGTTTATGGTTAAAAAAATGGGAACAGTCAGATTCCTAAGCTTGACCGGATTGAACATTGATTCATGGCTTTTAATGAATTTCACCCTTTTTAACCAAATCTATGATTCAACGTTAATCTGAAAACCTTTTGAAAGGGTTGTGGTTGCGTGTATAGTTGACACCCATTGTAATTATATTTGCACACTTTCATACTATTTCAGAGGGTGATGACCAATGTCCGAGGGTGATGACCGACGTCCGAGTGTGATGGCCAACGTTCGGAGTAGATCTCTTAAGATATAAGTGGTTTTCATAGAAATTATGATAATGCGATTGACTGTTGGGTTTTAGACTTAAATTGTATCCTTATCTATTTTAGATCATCTTTGTTTGCATATCGCTTGTCATCCTCATAAACCATATTTAGTTCTTGCATAATTTGTTTCCTACGAGCCTATTGCTCATGTTGTCTCTGATAACAAATAGGTGATCTCGGGAAGGAGATAGTGGACTAAGACGGGAGCTTGGATGGAGCTTGTATTTTCTTTTTTGATTATGTATGGTTTATATACATTTTGGAGAGTTGTATAAGTTTATGGATCATGTGGTTTATGTATTAAGTTGAACTTATTTCCTTAATACTTTGCATGTTTAAACTTATAGTTTTTGGGCAGTGAGGCCTCGGTTATTTATTGTTTTAGTCTTGGTTACCTCATATGATGTATGTTGTGAGGCTGATGTGCCGGGTGGGTGTATTGGGTTCCGTTTGGCAAGCTTTCTTTTTGGTTGAAAAAGCATGCTAGATTAGTTTTAACGGTTTCTCGAAAAATAATTGTTTTCTAGCTTTTAATTAGAGTTTTCATGTGGAATGAGTTTCTTTTGTTATACCCACCTTTGTAAACCTTGTTTTTGTCGACTTAAGGTATTTTGAGGTAAAAATGAGAAAATAAAATTTTGGGACTAAAACTCACCCTTCGGCTAAAAACCTCTAGCCTCTCACTGCTCGAGCGCTTGAGGGTGCGCTCGAGCGGTCCCCTGTTTTCCGTATACCCAAAAATTGTTTGATTTTTGCCAAGCTTTGGGGGTTTGATTGCAAGGATTTGAGGCACTTTTTAAGTATATTATTTATGCTATTTTCAGTATAAAATGGTTCGATTGGCCATGGTTTGGTTTAGTTTTATTGCATTAAAACTTAACCTTTCTTAAGTTCCTAACCGGTAGGTTTTTGGTTTTGGCTTGGGCTAGGCTTTTGGCTTAAGTTCTTTGGTAGTTTCTAGTACGCCGGGTTTCGGGGCGTTACATGCAAACCCTTACCCTAAGAAGATGAAGCCAATGGGGATGAGTACTGCATCTGCAACTGGAACTTCATTCGATTCACCTCAACCTAAAGTGGCTGCTCAAGAGATGATCTCTTTTAAAACTTTTGACTTTAAGCATCTTTATTCATCTTCTTTCCTTCACCGAAAGATTTGTCCTGGTCACTCTATCGACTTTAAATACTTTAACTCTATTGAAATAAAGTTCTGCAACTTCTTTTCAACTCTAAAATGGGATAAGTTCCTTCAGTGAACTGAACCCCATTATCCAAACCTGGTTAAATTCTTCTACACACACCTTATTATTTCTGATGCACCTTTTGTCACTATCACCACTTCGGTAAATGGTGTTAATATTGTTCTCACCCTACGCATCTTCAATGACATTCTTGAAATACCTTAGGGTGAAATATGTGTGGGGTATACTCAAAGGTCCCCTATGTGTGAAGATTTTAATTTTTCAGATTCTGTAAAAAAATTTGAGAATGAGAAAATTGACCCTTCCAAGCCATTGGAAGGAAATTCCCTCAAACCAGAAATGAGAATTTTATATCACATTGTGAACTACATTTTCCTGCTTCTAATAGGAAAATTTAGGGATGTCACTTATATACACATTTTTGTTATGTGGTGTATATTGAACAATAAAAACCTAAATTTGGGACACTTGTTTCTTTCTCACATGCTTCATGCCCATAACCATTCAAACACTTCCCTTTCACATGGGATGTTGTTGACAAATGTATTTTGTTACCTTGGCATTAACCTATCCAATGAGAAAGTGGTACCTTCTTAAAGCATGACCTATATGGACCTACCACACTCAACCACATGCATATACTAAAGTCTGAGGGTGTTTGGACCATACAACGAAAAGGTACCACTTCGGTAAGCATTCATTCCTCTGATCCTTCATCTGTTCCTTCAGCTACTCCTTCGGTTTCATCTTATGGTGGTGTTCCACCCCATACTCCTTCTGCTACTGCAACTTCTGATGCTTAAATTGATGCATCTGCACCTATCCATCTTGATTCCGTTGTCCAATATGTAGTTAATTCCATTTTTGGAACCACCTCTAGTGTTCCTCCTTCTGCTCAAGCTATTCCTTCAACCACCATATCTCCTTTACTTTGTTTTTATCGAGACACTCATCCTTTTGGTCGACATATTTTTTATCAACCTACCAGTACCTCTAGTGCAAATCAATCCGACATAATGTCCATGTTTCAATCCATTGCATTTTTAGTCAAATCCATCAACGAAATAATGTGTTGAGTTCTTTGATCTCAATTGTTCTATCACCAAGCTTATGCATCGTGTGGATAAAATGGAACAAACAACCGAAAGTATCTAAAAGGATGTAGAGTCCATAGTTAACCGTGGATGTGATTTGAGCACAACTTTGGAAAAAGAGTATCAAATACATTGTTGTTGTCAACCACTCAATCCTCGAAGAACTAGGTAAGGAACATGCCTACAACAAAAAAAGATAGAAGCGTTCTTGCTTGAGATGAAAGAGGAAGTCACTGTTTGGATAGTATACTTAAAAGCAATACTTTTATGTATTTTACATCTTTGATCCTTGGTATATTAATGAGAAACATTTGAGAGGTCATTGCATTTTTGGTTTCATATTTATTGTGTATGATGAACGAATACATAGTCCGTATATTATGTCCAGTGTTTGACTTATTGTATGAAGTGGGGTAGATCGGGTCAAAGGTTCAGACAGAATATGCAGGTAGGCTCACAATCGCAATGCACCCGAACAATCCATTGGTACGATTGTAGCATATCGTTATATTAGCTGGTTTTGGCTGGGTCGAACGGATCGAATTGAGGTTTGGGAATTTGATGCTCAAGCTCGATGTGTTAGTACACTTGGAGTGTATTGAGGGGGATTAATGGGATGATCAATTTTATACTGACTATATGAATTGATCCACATCCTATATTATCATGTATTACACGAACTCTTAATCCTGATGTGATTGATCGAATCATGTTCAGATAATGCGTAGTGCTTTCAGTCACCAATGGCTGAGATTTCGATATTGAGATCAATATGACCGGTGGGTTAGGTACTGTCATTATTTGTTTGATGGACAATAATCAGCTGACGAAAACCACGTTCGATTTAGGTTGAGGAGTTCCCCCTCGTGTGCTTTACTTATAGATTTGATTATGCCAAATCTCGCGCATGGATCTTTTGATCCGACATATCAAAAGGTTAAGCTATGTGGTTGGGAGGATAAGAGGATAATTAAACCATGTTGTCAGTAACATAATTTGGTTATCAGGAATCCATATCTTAAACGTAGAGAGATTTCAGTGCAAGTGATAATTAGAAACTCGAGACATAATTTGAGTTAGGGTCGGGAGTTCAGTCAGGGCCTTTAGTGGAATAAGTCATGATTCGTGCGAGAAAGGATCTAACTCTGGGATTGAGTTAGGTGTATCCAGTTTTCTCGTATGGTTAGCCTGAGACTTATACTTCCTCGTAATCCCTCACGTAACCCATTTATACACACAGATTATTTATGTTTGGTTTCAGTTATTATTTAATTTAACTCGATTGTCGGATTTTTCACCGGGACAAT
>JAULLH010526136.1:0-11256 GCA_035668455.1 Sarracenia alabamensis
ATGAAGGTTTGAATCCTAAAACCATAAATGGGCATGAAGAATAAAACTCAAAACAAAGGCAGGGTTTGAAACCAAACTTAAGGGGTTCGAAACTAAATGTCACAAATTGGGGAAAGATCTGAAACTTAATAGAGTAGGGTTCGGACACAAAAAGAATTAGGCACCGGGGTATGAGAACAAGAGGGGTTCGTATCCTAAGAGAGAGGGCTCGAAACCTACATGTATTTCAAAAGGATTTTTGAATAAAAGCCACACACAGTCGGCTATGAGAGGCTCAGTCGACTGTTAAGCTCTCTCAGTCGACTGTAGGAGATGCAGTTGACTGTGTTCTCTATTTGTGTTGTTCTGATTTTGTACTCCATTGAGCATTTCTCTCCTTCTAGATTTTCTTCTTAAAAACTTATCTTTATGCTTCATCTTCTTGTTCAATTTGAGAGTTAATACGTGGTAATTAATCTTGAAAAATTATCTCAAACACAACTATGATATTAGGAACAAAAATAAATCAATTTATTGTTAGGTCAAAACCAAGATGGAGCATGATTGAAAAGCTTTTAGGCTAATAGATAATTTTTGGATAACCAGATTTTATTCCTGTTAATTAATTAGTAAGTTGGTAATTTGATTTTGCTAGCTAGATGCGCTTTCGGGGATCGTTCGGGACGGCTATGGATGGAACTCGATTTCTTGGTATCATCTCGGTTGTGAGGTAGGATTCTAGACCAAAAAGCCAATTCTTGAGATGAATTATATATTTTCTCAAAACATTTCCTTGAACTATGATGGAGACTGTCGAACACTACGTGATTTTTGGGATTTGATCTTTGGATTGTGCAATTGATTGTTGAATCCCTAAATTGAACCTAGTTATGATTAACCTAGCTTGCTAGAACGAAGTATGTTTGATCGATTTCGGTTTTAACCAAGTTAGGGTTCAAATTTGAGATAAATGTATAGATTTGGGAATTTTGACAAAATTGAGACAATTTTCTAGAAATTGATCATGATTATGTGAAATGGGCATAAAAGTTAACCAATGGTATAAATTTGGAAATTTTCGGATAAAAAAAATTGACCAGTGTTAATAAGTTAGTAAGTTGGTCTGCGGGTTTTTATAATAGAACCAGGTGTTCTTGAGAACCTTTTGTTTTCTTGGGAGTTAATGTAAGACATTTGTGCACATTGGGTTCTCGTAAATTGATGTGGATGTTTTGTTTATATTTTCATTTCAACGCATGAGGTTTGAATTTGGGATTTTGATCAAATTGTGATAATTTCTAAAAATCGATAGCAATTATGTGTAATTGGTATGTCAATTAGCGCATGATTCAAATTCGATAATTTTCGGATAAGTGAGATAAACTCTCTTTAATAAACCAATAAGTTGGTAATTGAGAATTGCATATATGGGAATCATGTAATCAAATTAATGTTAAACATGTAAGATTGGCATGTATATGAACCTATATTAATGAAGGTTGATCTATGTTGTGTTTGGATTTGATTGAAGTACATTTGGGGAAAATAATACACTTGGCCGAAAAATTCTCCATTGTTGATATCATGATAATTTGGATTATGTTTGAGCCTAAAACCATGAGAATAAGTTTGTGTTATGTTAAATTGTGGTTAGGTATTTGAACACACTTAAGCTAATATGTATTAACTTTTATTTTCACCAGTTGATTATGTCATTTATATAAGTTTGGGCTATATTTGAGCCTTGATCTATAATAACATGTTCCTGTGGTATTGCGTTATGGTTGAGATATTTGAAGATGTTTAGGCTCCCTTAAAATAGCCTCATTTTCAGTGATTGGACTTTGTGATGGGTTGATGGACAATGTGTTGATTGATGCATACTTTTGCATTAGATGCATTCATATCATGATATGGGTGCATGTGGATGAGATGTGATAGTTATAATCCTTATGCCAATCCAAGTTCACCCTTGTTTTTGATAAATTTATAAAAAAAAATCTGTTTATAATCCATGTGAGTAGTGTATGGTGTATCAATGGATTGGCATATGGATATGGGTCGGCTTTTCCATCAGACCTTTTGGTCTGTAGAAGAGTTGCATCGTTAATAGGTCGGCCTAGGCCTCAACCTTCGGGTTGTAAAATAGTAGCATCGCTTGTTAAATGGGTCGGCCTTGCCCTCAACCTTCGGGTTTTAAAAGAGTTGCATTGTTGACAGGTCGGCCTTACACTCAACTTTCGGGTTGTAAAATAGTTACATCTCTTATGAGACGAGTCGGCCTTGCCCTCAGCCTTCAGGTTGTAAAATAGTTGCAATGCTTGTGAGACGGGTCAGCATGCCCTCAAACCTCCGAGTTTGTAAAATTGTTGCATCACTTGTTGACAGGATGACCGTGCCTTCAAACCTTCGGGTTTGTAAAAGCGTGTATTGGTTGAGTTTGGATAATGAGATTTTGAGCATAAGTTGACAATATTCTTTCAATAAAATTTTAATATGATTCACTTTTATGGAAATCGTGTAAAACCATTACCTTATAACAAAACTTTGAACGTGGGAAAGTAAATACAGATTTGAAGTGATAACACTTTTGCTTGCAATGCGGTTACTTGCTTTTGTTTAAAAATGGGCATGTGACATTTATTTTCGAGAAAAAGATATTATGCTACGCTTATGATTAAAACCAGTACTTGTCACATGCCAACCTTACATATCATATTGTGGTTTGTTTCGTCTATTATCCTGCTACTTGGGCTCAGTCTGTTTGTTTAAAATTTTTCAAGTTGAGCTGTTAAATATTGTGGATAGGAACAAGAATGTGCAAGCTCGAATCATTGCATGGCATCTATCTCAATTATTCCAATCATGACCGTTCTATTTGGATAAATGTATATTTATTTACATTTCAGGTTTAGTTGTTTGATAACTGTATGGCCATAAGGCCAATTTCATATTATGCATGCATGTGAGATATTGTCAAGTAAGTAGTTTATATTTTCATTTATTGGGTTGAAGTAGTTTAGTAGATGCCATGGAACGACCTTATTATTGTTTAGAGTGGTAGGGTTTAGTTGCGCCGGTAATCGGCTTGAAGTAGCTTAGAATAGTTTAGTTTTGCCGCGTATGCGGATTATTGATATCGAGGTTATCCATATACTTGTTTGCAGGTCATTTCCCATTTGGGTTTAGTCCAAAAACAGGAAAAACTCTGCCGAAATTTTCTAAAAAGCGTTAGAATATTTTTCAACTCTTTCTTAAAATTTCTTGAAGAGGGAAATATTCTTACTTTTCTTAAACTCGTGTTTCACCGAAATGAATATTCGGCATGAGATCCGATTTTTGGATATTCCTTATTAGATTATTAATTATCTGAGATCAGAACGTTACAGACCTTATCTCTAAATTACCACCACCCACAACTGTAAGACAGATTCGCTCGTTCTTAGGCCACACCGAATTTTATAGGAGATTCATCAAAGACTTCTCCAAAATCTCAAAGCCCCTTTGCGATCTTCTCGCCAAGGAGGCTACATTTAAATTTGATGATAAATGTATGCGTGCCTTCGAACAATTAAGAGATGCTCTATCTACAGCACCAATCATGCAGTCACCGAATTAAGCTATACCATTCAAAATCATATGTGATACCTCCTATTATGATGTAGGGGCTGTGCTTGGACAAAGAGAGAACAAAGCCCCCATGCCATTCACTATGCCAACAAGATCCTAAACGACGTGCAGTTAAATTACACAACCACTGAAAAAGAGCTGCTGGTAGTAGTTTTTGCGCTGGACAAGTTTCGATCATATCTACTACGATCTAAGGTGATTTTCTACACTGACCATGCTGCCCTTAGGCATCTGCTAGCTAAGAAAGACATGAAACCTCTCTTGATTCGTTGGATCTGGCTCCTCCAAGAGTTTGATCTAGAGATCCGTGACAAGAAAGGCACTGACAATTCTATAGCCGACCATCTCTTCCGACTCCTAGTACATACCCCCACTTAGAATCGTTTCCTTACAAGCAAATATTCTCAGCCACTACTATCCAACCACTTTGGTAAGCTGATATAATCAACTATTTGGCAATGGGATGCATCCCAACAAACTAGTCAAAACAACAAGAAGATCGATTTTTCTCACAAGTAAAATACTACTTTTGGGAGGAACCAGAGCTCTTCAGATATTGTACAGACCAAGTAATATGACGATACATACCCGAGGACGAGGTAGAGAGCATTCTCCGATTCTGTTATTCATTAGCATGTGGTGGACACTTTAGTGGAAAGAAGACCGTATCCAAAGTGCTTCAGAGTGGATTCTACTGGCCAACTCTTTTTAAAGATACCCACGATTATTGTAAGTGATGCCTGTGATGCCAGTAAATTGGAACTATGACTGCAAAAGACATGATGCCCTTAAACCAAATCTTAATTGTCGAACTCTTCGACGTTTGGGGCATCGACTTTATGGGACAATTTTTGCCATCCTTTCGATGCGAATACATTCTCCTAGCAGTCGACTATGTATCTGAATGGGTTAAAGCTGCGACAACCAAATGGAATGACCACCAAGTGGTGGTCAAGTTCTTACAAAGTAACACCTTTACCCGATTTGGTTACCCTCGAGCAATCATCAGTGTTGACGGTACACATTTCCTGAATAGATATTTTTCATCCCTTCTTCGACGCTATTCGATACAAAATAAAGTCACAACCCCATACCACCCACAAACGAGTGGCCCGGTCGAGGTCTCGAATACGAAGATTAAAAAAATCCTGATGAAAACCGTTCGTGCTGATAGGAAAGATTGGTCCGAAAGGCTAGATGACGCTCTTTGGGCATATCGTACTATATACAAAACTCCTATCGGAATGTCCCCATATTATTTGGTCTTTGGTAAACCGTGTCATCTTCCAGTTGAGCTGGAACACCGAGCATATTGGGCTATAAAAACATTCCACTTTGACATGCCCGATGCCGGCACCCATCGTCGATTACAACTCAATGAGCTAGAAGAATTGGGAAACGAGGTGTACAAAAATTCTAGAATATACAAGGCTCGAATGAATGAATTCCATGGTAAACATATCCATAGAAAGACATTCGAGCCCAATAAAAAATTCTGGGTGTTCAATTCCAAATTACGGCTATTCCCTAGAAAGCTCCAATCTAGATGGGAAGGCCCATATATGGTGACCCGTGTCTACCCACATGGTGCCTGTCAGCTACTCAACCCAAAAAAGGCCACTTCTTACATGTTAATGGCCAAAGGATAAAACCCTACATAGAAGGCATATCAATAGACCCCGCATCCAAATCCATAGACCTCACTAATCAAACTCAGCCAGTCAATTGAAAATGACTGGCCAAGTCTGGCTAAAGACATTAAACTTAGCTTTGTCTAGAAGGTAACCCAGATAAAATTTAAAAGAATGAAAGACACTCTACCGATAAGAACGCTGTAATGTTCAAGTTGTGGGAGTAAAGATAGAAAAATCATCCGAAGACGTTAAACTACACTCTTAACTCAGTTGCCCTCTTCGCACACCGAGGTTAAATGGATCATGTGCCCAGCTCCGGTCAGCAAGGGCCGTTTCAAGGTAAGAGTATCTTGGCTTTAAAATGAAGAGCTAAGAGACAAGAATTCTGAAGATGTTGCCTCAGGGAAAGTTGTTGCGGACTAGTGGACCACTGCAACGCACGTTTCAAAGTGTATTACTGTTCCTGAGGTTGATATATCTCCAAAGTGGTCAAGAGAGGGATGAGTAAGCCCACCGGATGGGTTGAAACCTCCATGCCTTTGCAGACACATCTGACCGTAATGCCTCGAGCTACCAGTCTCATCAATACGAAGATCAAATTGAGGATATACTATAAGAAATGCAACTCTTGGGAATTTGAATATAAAAGACTATTCTTCTGCTATATTAGAGTAACATAGTCATTAGTATGGAAATGTTTGGTGTCCGCATGCTAGGCTGTTTGTTCTAATAACTTCTTTGGGCCTATTGAAGTTTTAGATGTTGTTTTTGTACCCTTAAAAAAATGTCTGGATGGAAGTATCACCGTGTAGACGACACATCACATAACGACTCTATTTTCAAAACAGAATATCAAACGTCACCGTCCAGATGGGACCAAAACGTCCAGACGGAATCATAACAGACGCCATTCAATGCGCCAGTTAAACGTCCAGTCATATTCAAAAACGTCCGGACGGGACTGTAACATCCAGAAGGAATACCAATCAACGTCGCCTCGGAAAGGCGTGATGATTTAAAACAATCAAAACCATCTGGACGCACGCGATGTTTGAAAACATTCAGACGTTACACATTTACATCCGAACGTCGCGTTCCTATAAAAACCCTTCACCGCGCCTAACCTTCTCACAACTCTCCACACATCTTCTCTCTATCTCCCTCTCTCTCATCACAAACCTCTCTTCCAAACCACTGCTCAACGATGTCCACCAGATAGAAGCTGACACACTGGGATCACACTGTCATCACCTCCCCACCACAACCTAGTAACCTACGCCCTATAGGACACAACCCAATCTTATACACCGACCATGGGATACAACCCAATCTTGTGTGAGTCCCCCAAATCACTCAACATCCATCTTTACCCACCTAATCCAACAACTCTCCTCTTCCTCCTAATTGGACCAAAAAACCAGCCAACATACATTTAACCCCTCCCCCCATCCACCATATCGCTAGTAGGCCATACCCCACAACACCGAAATATCCTTTCATACTAAGTATGAAAGGATATTCACACTAGCCTCATCCCACACCCATCCTACCCCTAGCTACTACCATATAACCCTACCATCTCTCTTCACACACCGCCATAATCACCAACCTCCCTGACATATCAACAACTGGTCCTTCCACCCCACCCACACCTTAGCTACCCCGCTTATCCTCCCTCATCACTAACAGAACCGCCTACAGCCAAATACAACCTCCCCTAACCTAACCCCGACCTACCCTTTCCGCCACAAAAAACTTAAGTCGTTGACTCATGTCTGTGTTTTTGTTTTTGTTTTTCTTTTTTGTATTTTTATCTTATTTCATTCTTTCCTACTTAGGAAAAGATTTGTTAGTTGTAATCCCACAGGCCATTGGCCAAATTTTGATGTATCTACCAAAATTCACAATATTAATAAAAATTTCAGGTGTATTATCTCTTCATTGTTTGTTCACTTTATTTATCCATTTAACTATTTTGTTTCTAACATTTGAATGGCATAGACTTGAAATTGCAATTTACAGATATTGTTTCACATTTTTATGCTGTCATTCTCAGGTATATCCTTCTTATCCCTTAACTTTTTAATTATCTTTTGTTCAATGAGGACATTGAAAATTTTAAGTTGGGGGTTGAATTAGATCACTTAATATTTAGTTTTTGTAGGTAAATTAAAAATTATAGGTAATTACATGTAAGTTTGAAAAAAGTTAAAAAATAAAATTATAAGTTAAGTATTATTGATGAGAAAAACATGAATTTATTTTTAACTTGTAGAAATTTGAATGATAATGATCAAAAACTGGATCACCTGATATTACATTGCACACCCGATTAATTGGATACTTGCATGTTAATGACGATTGAAAAGTAAGAATAGCTAAAAATACAATAATTGTGGAGACTTAACCCTTAAAGTGAGCTTTCGAGTCTTAACATTTATTTTTGTGGGTATGATTACATTTACTCGTAAATGATATTTTTTGTCTTCAACCACATTCATTGAGAATCTCGCTATTTTTCATTTTGACTAAAAAATTGGGAATTTGCATTACAATTTAGCTTCGGAAAAATTGTGTTAAATTTTGCGAAAGGATAGTTGGCTATCTTTGACTTTTCGAGCCTGTTCATTTTCTTTGATATAAACATCCCCATAGACCCCCATTTTGAGCCTTATAACATAAAAAGCAGCGTGTTTTTTTTTTCGAAAACCCAAATAAACTCCAAAAGGCGCTTATTAGAATTTCTGGTAACTAAAAAAGATATCTGGCCAATATAAGGAAGAAATGAAAAGCAAAAGAGTTTGTTACAAAAATACCGTAGCAATACAAAATACACATATTGATGCGGCTATGTTATTCAAGAAAGTAAAGCAAAGAACGGTTCAAAAATGCAGCAAGCAATAATGATGAAAGTGATTACAAAAAGCTCTTATGATACTTTGATGCAGTGATGACGTGGTAATAATGCTTCACTACAATTTTTTGGCTTCAGTACTCAGTACAGTGATGACTATGCTACATTGCGACTCCTTGTTCAATATTTTCAACACTTGATATCTTTTTGATTACCTTTTATTCAGATAGTGCTGTCCATCTTCTACCAGTCTCTGTATCCTTTTTAGATTAATATGACCTGGATGAAGGTGCCAAAGTAGTGTTTAGTTCAAGGAGGAAACTTTCTTTTTTAGTGTTATAGCATGTAAATTATTCACCTCATTCTTACTATCAGTAGAAATAACCAGATGTAAAATATAAAGTCCATTATTCAATGTACCCCGACAGAAAAACTATTTCATACTCATAATATTGCACGAATGCATATTAAAGTTAACAGAATATCCATATATACCCAAACAGGAGATCGAAACTAAGTTCCTCCTTATTTAAGGTACATATAAAATGTTATTTAATATTAAATTCCTATTTCTACCAAAATCCAGAACCATGTCTCGCACTGCAGTAGCAGATGCCTGGGAGTCGTTCCCCATCTGAAGATAAACCTTACCAGTTCTAAGTTGTCTAGTTACCTAGAACCCCTGCAATGAATTGCAGACATGATTAGTGGATCCTGTATGTGCACACCAGGTTTTCGTAGATACAACCCCTAAGCATGACTCGACAACTAATGAAGAAGCGATATCTTCAGTGAAGTTTGTATTACCTAGATCCAATCTGGCATTCTGCCCTGCTGCCCGATCTAGACCACCATACTTATTAGTAAGGTAAAGAATCATATCAGCTGCAGTTCCCATAAAACGATACTGGCTTTGCATAATACATGACATGGAAGTCAAGATATAACAACGTGCCATCTCATCAACATCCATCCACTTATAATAGTCCCGGACCTCCATTACTAGAGATCCACTATTAGGAGTGGGTGGGCATGGATCATACAACACAAACTCGCAATGTTCTAAGGTAAGGGCGCGATCTAATTTAGATTCCCAATCAATAAATTTAGGTCTAGTTAAAAGGCTTTCATCGAGAATCTCCGCAAGTGGATTGTTTGATCTCATATTAAATCCTGAGAAAACAAAAAGAAACTTTTTAATTCTTTTGTAAAATTTTAGGGTCCCTCAACCTTTTAATTTTAAAAGAGTTATTGGTAACCCAAAGCCCTTGTCGATTAAGCAAGCCACGTTAGTGTGGATGTCTACTAATCCATCCCTACCCAGACAGACATGTCAGTCTATTAATCCCTCTCAGAAAAATATCACAACAAAATCAATTCGCCGAGAGTCACATCAACTGATCAAGCCACGTTAGTGTGGACGTCTAACCAGCTAACGAACCAAGGACTAACATGGTTTTGTTTCTAGACATATTCTAAGTGATTAAATAGCCAATAGCTTTGGTCCATGCAAACAAAAACAGTGACTCCGTTCGGGAGGAAATTTTTGTCCACGTGTTAAGAGTATAACCATCACACCTAATTTGAAAATCCCGTGTCAAAGTCCCGGGCCCGTTGTGTGCGAGCCCTACCTTTGCACTACATTCCAAATTAACTCTTTTCTGAGATTCGAGCTAGAGATACCATGATTATAACCCTTCCGTTGGGGAGACCGAAATTGAAACCGGCACGCGAGTTAAATCACATCACCTACGAACGTGTGATGGAGACCGTAGGATTTATCTATGACTAAATCCTTCTCCCACTTAATATTTTAAAAACCGAGGGTTTTATCTTTATGTTTATTTCAAAAACATTAAACACATTTTTAATTTTTCGATTAAAATTAAGTCCGGCTTTTAATCCAATTAAAAATTATGTGTTTAATTCCATTTAAAATAAACAAAATAACTTATTTAATTTTTTTAAAAGAAATTAATTACCCAGTTTTTTTTAAAACACTTAATTAATTTTTTCTCTAATCTAAAAAATTAAATAACCTTAATTACTTATTTATTTTCCATTTTAAATATTGTTTGGATATCTATTTTATTTAAAATCCCAATTTTCCTAAAATTCCTAGATTTGAAAAAATCAAATATTAAAGAAAAATAAAATAAAATAAATCATACATGCAATTAATTAAACTACAAACAAACAAGTAATTAAACCATCCACAACGACACTAATATCAAATCAATAATATAAAGTCGTTATGGCCGGACCGTAAGCCTAGGGTTTCAAAAAACCCCAAACGGGCCTCCAAAGGCCCAAACAAGCCTTTGACCAAATCCGTCGCTGAAGATATAAAACCGTCACTGAAAATCTGCTAAGTAGCTGAAAATCCGCTAGCATCGCTGAAAGTCCGCTAGCGTCGCTGAAAGTCCTCAGGCGTCGCTAATACCTTCTGCGGCCACGCCCCACGTCGCCTGCCAACCGCCGCACCAGTGCCGCAACTGCTATGCATCGTCCCGCACATGCCCGTGCACGCCGCCTCCGCGCCACGCCTCGGTCGACCAAGGTTGAGGAGTCGGTCGACCGAACTGACCCTCAGTCGACGAAACCAAGGGATTCGGTCAACCGAAGTCTTGGAGTCGCCTCTGTCTAGCCACCATTTTACCGATTCCTTGTGGCTTTGATCCATGTTTTCTTGTCTGATTTACATAATAAATCTAAGAAAAATACATGCATGTAAAATAAATTATTACATTTAAAACCTATGCCCCACATAGGAGGCATACACAAAAACCCGATTTAAAAATTGTCAGGTTATTTTTCGGTTCTAAAATGTAATAAAAATAAACCATACATTCATACAATCGACAACCAGACCATAACGACTGGAAAATCCCTGCAAAACAACCGTTAGCACAAACCTATCACGAAAAATGAGCCACTGGCTCTGATACCATTGTTAGAAATATAAAGCGGAAGTGCGTAGGTTTTTAAAAATTATTTTCGGTGCTCATTTTTCATGAAAGTATAACTGCTAAACAAAATGGACAGAAGCTATACCTCTTGAGATTTGTATTAAATCTCTAATCGATCCACGACACCATTGAGACGACCCCACGATCTTCTCACGTATGACCCTTGCTCGTACTCACCTCCGGTGGGTGG